>WOVY01003079.1:0-48661 GCA_013436015.1 Rhipicephalus annulatus
TCCCGCTGTACGTAAACAAGAAGCTGCAGCGGCACGTCAGCGTCGGCAAGATCCTTCCGCACGAGAACAAGAAGCCGCATCAGCAAGGCAGCGTCGGCAAGATCCCACTGTACGTGAACAAGAAGCTGCAGCGACTGTCAGTCTCAGCACAATCATTCCGCACGGAAAAAGAAGCCACATCCAAGGCAGCCTCGGCAAGATCCCCCTGTACGTGAACAAGAAGCTGCAGCGGCACGTCAGCGTCGGCCAAGATCTTCCGCCCGGGAACAAGAAGCCGCATCAGCAGGCAGCCTCGGCAAGATCGGCTGTACGTGAACAGGAAGCTGCAGCGGCATATCAGTGTCGGCACAATCATTCCGCACGGGAACACGACGCCACATCCAGCAAGGCAGCGTCGGCAAGATCCCGCGTAGACGGTGAACAAGAAGCTGCAGTGGCACGTCAGCGTCGGCAAGATCCTTCAGCACGGGAACAAAAGCCACATCAGCAAGGCAGCGTCGGCGAGATCCCGCCGTACGTGAACAAAAAGCTGCAGCGGCACGTGAGCGTCGGCAACATCATTCCGCACGGGAACAAGAAACTGCAGCGGCACGTCGGGGTCGGCACAATCATTCCGCACGGGAACAAAAAGCCACATCAGCAAGGCAGCCTCGGCAAGATCCCGCTGTTCGTGAACAAGATGCTGCAGCGGCACGTCAGCGTCGGCAAGATCCTTCAGCACGAGAACAAGAAGCCACACCAGCACGCCAGCGTCGGCAAGATCCTTCTGCACGGGAACAAGAAGGCGCATCAGCAAGGCAGCCTCGGCAAGATCCCGCTGTACGTGAACAAGAAGCTGCAGCGGCATATCAGCGTCGGCAAGATCCTTCAGCACGGGAACAAGAAGCCACATCAGCAAGGCAGCGTCGGCAAGATCCCGCTTTACGTGAACAAGAAGCTGCAGCGGCACGTCAGCGTCGCAAAATCCTTCCGCACGGGAACAAGAAGCCACATCAGCAAGGCAGCGTCGGCAAGATATCGCCGTACGTGAACATGAAGCTGAAGCGGCCTGTGAGCGTCGGCAAGATCCTTCAGCACGGGAACAAGAAGCCACATCAGCAAGGCAGCGTCAGCAAGATCCCGCTTTACGTGAACAAGAAGCTGCAGCGGCACGTCAGCGTCGGCAAAATCCTTCCGCACGGGAACAAGAAGCCACATCAGCAAGGCAGCGTCGGCAAGATATCGCCGTACGTGAACAAGAAGCTGCAGTGGCACGCCAGCGTCGGCAAGATCCTTCTGCACGGGAACAAGAAGCTGCATCAGCAAGGGAGCGTCAGCAAGATCCCGCTGTACGTGAACAAGAAGCTGCAGTGGCACGTCAGCGTCGGCAAGATCGTTTCGCCACGGGAACAAGAAGCAACATCAGCAAGACAGCCTCGGCAAGAACCCGCTGTACGTGAAAAAGAAGCTGCAGCGGCAAGCCAGCGTCGGCAAGATCCTTCTGCACGGGAACAAGAAGGCGCATCAGCAAGGCAGCGTCGGCAAAATACCGCTGTACGTGAACAAGAAGCTGCAGCGGCACGTCAGCGTCGGCAAAATCCTTCCGCACAGAAACAAGAAGCCACTTCAGCAAGGCAGCGTCAGCAAGATCCCGCTGTACGTGAATAAGAAGCTGCAGCGGCATGTCAGCGTCGGCAAGATCCTTCAGCACGGGAACAAGATGCCACATCAGGAAGGCAGCGTCGGCAAGATCCCGCTGTACGTGAACAAGAAGCTGCAGCGGCACGTCAGCGTCGGCAAAATCCTTCCGCACAGAAACAAGAAGCCACTTCAGCAAGGCAGCGTCAGCAAAATCCCGCCGTACGTGAACAAGAAGCTGAAGTGGCATGTCAGCGTCGGCACAATCATTCCGCACGGGAACAAGAAGCCACATCAGCAAGGCAGCCTCGACAAGATCGCGCCGTACCTGAGGAAGAAGCTGCAGTGGCACGTAAGCGTCGGCAAGATCGTTCCGCACGAGAACAAGAAGCCACATCAGCAAGGCAGCGTCAGCAAGATCCCGCCGTACCTGAAGAAGAAGCTGCAGTGGCAGGTCAGCATCGGCAAGATGCTTCCGCACGGGAACAAGAAGCCGCATCAGCAAGGCAGCGACGGCAAGATCCCGCTGTACGTGAACAAGAAGCTGCAGCGACACGTCAGTCTCGGCAAGATCCTTCAGCACGGGAACAAGAAGCCACATCAACAAGGCAGCGTCGGCAACTCCCGCTGTACGTGAACAAGAAGTTGCAGCGGCACGTCAGCGTCGGCAAGATCCTTCCGCACGAGAACAAGAAGCCGCATGAGCAAGGCAGCCTCGGCAAGGTCCGGCTGTACGTGAACAAGAAGCTGCAGCGGCATGTCAGCGTCGGCAAGATCCTTCAGCACGGGAACAAGAAGCTGCATCAGCAAGGCAGCGTCAGCAAGATCCTACTCTACGCGAACAAGAAGCTGCAGCGGCATGTCAGCGTCGGCACAATCATTCCGCACGGGAACAAGAAGCCACATCAGCAAGGCAGCCTCGGCAAGAACCTGCCGTACCTGAAGAAGAAGCTGCAGTGGCAGGTCAGCGTCGACAAGATCGTTCAGCACGGGAACAAGAAGCCACATCAGCAAGGCAGCGTCGGCAACTCCCGCTGTACGTAAACAAGAAGCTGCAGCGGCACGTCAGCGTCGGCAAGATCCTTCCGCACGAGAACAAGAAGCCGCATCAGCAAGGCAGCGTCGGCAAGATCCCACTGTACGTGAACAAGAAGCTGCAGCGACACGTCAGTCTCAGCACAATCATTCCGCACGGGAACAAGAAGCCACATCAGCAAGGAAGCGTCGGCAAGAACCCGCCGTACCGGAAGAAGAAGCTGCAGTGGCACGTCAGCGTTGACAAGATCGTTCCGCACGAGAACAAGAAGCCACATCAGCAAGGCAGCGTCGGCAAGATCCTTCCGCACGGGAACAAGGTGCATCAGCAAGGCAGCGTCGGAAAGATCCCGCCGTACGTGAACAAGAAGCTGCAGTGGCAGGTCAGCGTCGGCAAGATCGTTTCGCACGAGAACAAGAAGCCACATTAGCAAGGCAGCACCGGCAAAATCCCGCTGTACGTGAACAAAAAGCTGCAGCGGCACGTCAGCGTCGGCAAGATCCTTCAGCACGGGGACAACAAGCCACGTCAGCAAGGCAGCGTCGGCAAGATCTCGCTGTACGTGAACAAAAAGCTGAAGCGGCACGTCAGCGTCGGCACAATCATTCCGCACGGGAGCAAGAAGCCACATCAGCAAGGCAGCCTCGGCAAGATCCCGCCGTACCCGAAGAAGAAGCTGCAGTGGCGCGTCAGCGTCGGCAAGGTCGTTCCGCACGAGAACAAGGAGCCACATCAGCAAAGCAGCGTCGGCAAGATCCCCCTGTACGTGAACAAGAAGCTGCAGCAGCACGTCAGCGTCGGCAAGATCCTTCCGCACGGGAACAAGAAGCCGCATCAGCAAGGCAGCCTCGGCAAGATCCGGCTGTACGTGAACAAGAAGCTGCAGCGGCATGTCAGCGTCGGCACAATCATTCCGCACGGGAACAAGAAACTGCAGCGGCACGTCGGGGTCGGCAAGATCCTTCCGCACGGGAACAAGAAGGCACATCAGCAAGGCAGTGTCGGAAAGATCCCGCTGTTCGTGAACAAGATGCTGCAGCGGCACGTCAGCGTCGGCAAGATCCTTCAGAACGAGAACAAGAAGCCACATCAGCACGCCAGCGTCGGCAAGATATCGCCGTACGTGAACATGAAGCTGAAGCGGCATGTGAGCGTCGGCAAGATCCTTCAGCACGGGAACAAGAAGCCACATCAGCAAGGCAGCGTCAGCAAGATCCCGCTTTACGTGAACAAGAAGCTGCAGTGGCACGTCAGCGTCGGCAAGATCGTTTCGCACGGGAACAAGAAGCAACATCAGCAAGGCAGCCTCGGCAAGAACCCGCTGTACGTGAACAAGAAGCTGCAGCGGCAAGCCAGCATCGGCAAGATCCTTCTGCACGGGAACAAGAAGGCGCATCAGCAAGAGAGCGTCAGCAAGATCCTACTGTACGCGAACAAGAAGCTGCAGCGGCACGTCAGCGTCGGCACAATCATTCCGCACGGGAACAAGAAGCCACATCAGCAAGGCAGCCTCGGCAAGAACCTGCCGTACCTGAAGAAGAAGCTGCAGTGGCAGGTCAGCGTCGACAAGATCGTTCAGCACGGGAACAAGAAGCCACATCAGCAAGGCAGCGTCGGCAACTCCCGCTGTACGTAAACAAGAAGCTGCAGCGGCACGTCAGCGTCGGCAAGATCCTTCCGCACGAGAACAAGAAGCCGCATCAGCAAGGCAGCGTCGGCAAGATCCCACTGTACGTGAACAAGAAGCTGCAGCGACACGTCAGTCTCGGCAAAATCATTCCGCACGGGAACAAGAAGCCACATCAGCAAGGCAGCCTCGGCAAGATCGCGCCGTACCTGAAGAAGAAGCTGCAGTGGCACGTAAGCGTCGGCAAGATCGTTCCGCACGAGAACAAGAAGCCACATCAGCAAGGCAGCGTCAGCAAGATCCCGCTGTACCTGAAGAAGAAGCTGCAGTGGCACGTCAGCGTCAGCAAGATGCTTCCGCACGGGAACAAGAAGCCGCATCAGCAAGGCAGCGACGGCAAGATCCCGCTGTACGTGAACAAGAAGCTGCAGCGACACGTCAGTCTCGGCAAGATCCTTCAGCACGGGAACAAGAAGCTGTATCAGTAAGGCAGCGTCCGCAAGATCCTGCTGTACGCGAACAAGAAGCTGCAGCGGCACGTCAGCGTCGGCACAATCATTCCGCACGGGAACAAGAAGCCACATCAGCAAGGCAGCCTCGGCAAGAACCTGCCGTACCTGAAGAAGAAGCTGCAGTGGCACGTCAGCGTTGACAAGATCGTTCCGCACGAGAACAAGAAGCCACATCAGCAAGGCAGCGTCGGCAAGATCCTTCCGCACGGGAACAAGGTGCATCAGCAAGGCACCGTCGGAAAGATCCCGCGGTACGTGAACAAGAAGCTGCAGTGGCAGGTCAGCGTCGGCAAGATCGTTTCGCACGAGAACAAGAAGCCACATTAACAAGGCAGCACCGGCAAAATCCCGCTGTACGTGAACAAAAAGCTGCAGCGGCACGTCAGCGTCGGCAAGATCCTTCAGCACGGGAACAACAAGCCACGTCAGCAAGGCAGCGTCGGCAAGATCTCGCTGTACGTGAACAAAATGCTGAAGCGGCACGTCGGCGTCGGCACAATCATTCCGCACGGTAGCAAGAAGCCACATCAGCAAGGCAGCCTCGGCAAGATCCCGCCGTACCCGAAGAAGAAGCTGCAGTGGCGCGTCAGCGTCGGCAAGATCGTTCCGCACGAGAACAAGGAGCCACATCAGCAAAGCAGCGTCGGCAAGATCCCCCTGTACGTGAACAAGAAGCTGCAGCAGCACGTCAGCGTCGGCAAGATCCTTCCGCACGGGAACAAGAAGCCGCATCAGCAAGGCAGCCTCGGCAAGATCCGGCTGTACGTGAACAAGAAGCTGCAGCGGCATGTCAGCGTCGGCACAATCATTCCGCACGGGAACAAGACGCCACATCAGCAAGGCAGCGTCGGCAAGATTCCGCTGTACGTGAACAAGAAGCTGCAGCGGCACTTCAGCGTCGGCAAGATCCTTCAGCACGGGAACAAGAAGCCACATCAGCAAGGCAGCGTCGGCGAGATCCCGCCGTACGTGAACAAAAAGCTGCAGCGGCACGTGAGCGTCGGCAACATCATTCCGCACGGGAACAAGAAACTGCAGCGGCACGTCGGGGTCGGCAAGATCCTTCCGCACGGGAACAAGAAGGCACATCAGCAAGGCAGTGTCGGAAAGATCCCGCTGTTCGTGAACAAGATGCTGCAGCGGCACGTCAGCGTCGGCAAGATCCTTCACCACGAGAACAAGAAGCCACATCAGCACGCCAGCGTCGGCAAGATCCTTCTGCACGGGAACCACAAGGCGCATCAGCAAGGCAGCCTCGGCAAGATCCCGCTGTACGTGAACAAGAAGCTGCAGCGGCATATCAGCGTCGGCAAGATCCTTCAGCACGGGAACAAGAAGCCACATCAGCAAGGCAGCGTCGGCAAGATCCCGCTTTACGTGAACAAGAAGCTGCAGTGGCACGTCAGCGTCGGCAAAATCCTTCCGCACGGGAACAAGAAGCCACATCAACAAGGCAGCGTCGGCAAGATATCGCCGTACGTGAACATGAAGCTGAAGCGGCATGTGAGCGTCGGCAAGATCCTTCAGCACGGGAACAAGAAGCCACATCAGCAAGGCAGCGTCAGCAAGATCCCGCTTTACGTGAACAAGAAGCTGCAGCGGCACGTCAGCGTCGGCAAAATCCTTCCGCACGGGAACAAGAAGCCACATCAGCAAGGCAGCGTCGGCAAGATATCGCCGTACGTGAACATGAAGCTGAAGCGGCATGTGAGCGTCGGCAAGATCCTTCAGCACGGAGACAAGAAGCCACATCAGCAAGGCAGCGTCAGCAAGATCCCGCTTTACGTGAACAAGAAGCTGCAGCGGCACGTCAGCGTCGGCAAGATCGTTTCGCACGGGAACAAGAAGCAACATCAGCAAGGCAGCCTCGGCAAGAACCCGCTGTACGTGAACAAGAAGCTGCAGCGGCAAGCCAGCGTCGGCAAGATCCTTCTGCACGGGAACAAGAAGGCGCATCAGCAAGGCAGCCTCGGCAAGATCCCGCTGTACGTGAACAAGAAGCTGCAGCGGCATATCAGCGTCGGCAAGATCCTTCAGCACGGGAACAAGAAGCCACATCAGCAAGGCAGCCTCGGCAAGATCCCGCTGTACGTGAACAAGAAGCTGCAGCGGCATATCAGCGTCGGCAAGATCCTTCAGCACGGGAACAAGAAGCCACATCAGCAAGGCAGCGTCGGCAAGATCCCGCTTTACGTGAACAAGAAGCTGCAGCGGCACGTCAGCGTCGGCAAAATCCTTCCGCACGGGAACAAGAAGCCACATCAGCAAGGCAGCGTCGGCAAGATATCGCCGTACGTGAACATGAAGCTGAAGCGGCATGTGAGCGTCGGCAAGATCCTTCAGCACGGGAACAAGAAGCCACATCAGCAAGGCAGCGTCAGCAAGATCCCGCTTTACGTGAACAAGAAGCTGCAGCGGCACGTCAGCGTCGGCAAAATCCTTCCGCACGGGAACAAGAAGCCACATCAGCAAGGCAGCGTCGGCAAGATATCGCCGTACGTGAACAAGAAGCTGCAGTGGCACGCCAGCGTCTGCAAGATCCTTCTGCACGGGAACAAGAAGCTGCATCAGCAAGGGAGCGTCAGCAAGATCCCGCTGTACGTGAACAAGAAGCTGCAGTGGCACGTCAGCGTCGGCAAGATCGTTTCGCACGGGAACAAGAAGCAACATCACCAAGGCAGCCTCGGCAAGAACCTGCCGTACCTGAAGAAGAAGCTGCAGTGGCAGGTCAGCGTCGACAAGATCGTTCAGCACGGGAACAAGAAGCCACATCAGCAAGGCAGCGTCGGCAACTCCCGCTGTACGTAAACAAGAAGCTGCAGCGGCACGTCAGCGTCGGCAAGATCCTTCCGCACGAGAACAAGAAGCCGCATCAGCAAGGCAGCGTCGGCAAGATCCCACTGTACGTGAACAAGAAGCTGCAGCGACACGTCAGTCTCGGCACAATCATTCCGCACGGGAACAAGAAGCCACATCAGCAAGGCAGCCTCGGCAAGATCGCGCCGTACCTGAGGAAGAAGCTGCAGTGGCACGTAAGCGTCGGCAAGATCGTTCCGCACGAGAACAAGAAACCACATCAGCAAGGCAGCGTCAGCAACATCCCGCCGTACCTGAAGAAGAAGCTGCAGTGGCACGTCAGCATCGGCAAGATGCTTCCGCACGGGAACAAGAAGCCGCATCAGCAAGGCAGCGACGGCAAGATCCCGCTGTACGTGAACAAGAAGCTGCAGCGACACGTCAGTCTCGGCAAGATCTTTCAGCACGGGAACAAGAAGCCACATAAACAAGGCAGCGTCGGCAAGATCCCGCTTTACGTGAACAAGAAGCTGCAGCGGCACGTCAGCGTCGGCAAAATCCTTCCGCACGGGAACAAGAAGCCACATCAGCAAGGCAGCGTCGGCAAGATCCCGCCCTACGTGAACAAAAAGCTGCAGTGGCACGTTGGCGTCGGCAAGATCCTTCCGCACGGGAACAAGAAGCTGTATCAGTAAGGCAGCGTCCGCAAGATCCTGCTGTACGCGAACAAGAAGCTGCAGCGGCACGTCAGCGTCGGCACAATCACTCCGCACGGGAACAAGAAGCCACATCAGCAAGGAAGCGTCGGCAAGAACCCGCCGTACCTGAACAAGAAGCTGCAGTGGCACGTCAGCGTTGACAAGATCGTTCCGCACGATAACAAGAAGCCACATCAGCAAGGCAGCGTCGGCAAGATCCTTCCGCACGGGAACAAGGTGCATCAGCAAGGCAGCGTCGGAAAGATCCCGCCGTACGTGAACAAGAAGCTGCAACGGCACGTCAGCGTCGGCAAGATCCTTCAGCACGGGAACAAGAAGCAACATCAGCAAGGTAGCGTCGGCAAGAACCCGCTGTACGTGAACGAGAAGCTGCAGCGGCACGTCAGCGTCGGCAAGATCCTTCCGCACGGGAACAAGAAGGCGCATCAGCAAGGCAGCCTTGGCAAGATCCCGCTGTACGTGAACAAGAAGCTGCAGCGGCATGTCTGCGTCGGCAAGATCCCGCTTTACGTGAACAAGAAGCTGCAGCGGCACGCCAGCGTCGGCAAGATCCTTCTGCACGGGAACAAGAAGGCGCATCAGCAAGGCAGCCTCGGCAAGATCCCACTGTACGTGAACAAGAAGCTGCAGTGGCACGTCAGCGTCGGCAAGATCCTTCAGCACGAGAACAAGAAGCCACATCAGCACGGCAGTGTCGGCAAGAACCCGCTGTACGTGAACAAGAAGCTGCAGCGGCACGCCAGCGTCGGCAAGATCCTTCTGCACGGGAACAAAAGGCGCATCAGCAAGGCAGCCTCGGCAAGATCCCGCTGTACGTGAACAAGAAGCTGCAGTGGCAGGTCAGCGTCGGCAAGATCGTTTCGCACGAGAACAAGCAGCCACATTAGCAAGGCAGCACCGGCAAAATCCCGCTGTACGTGAACAAAAAGCTGCAGCGGCACGTCAGCGTCGGCAAGATCCTTCAGCACGGGAACAACAAGCCACGTCAGCAAGGTAGCGTCGGCAAGATCTCGCTGTACGTGAACAAAAAGCTGAAGCGGCACGTCAGCGTCGGCACAATCATTCCGCACGGAAACAAGAAGCCACATCAGCAAGGCAGCCTCGGCAAGATCCCGCCGTACCCGAAGAAGAAGCTGCAGTGGCGCGTCAGCGTCGGCAAGATCGTTCCGCACGAGAACGAGGAGCCACATCAGCAAAGCAGCATCGGCAAGATCCCCCTGTACGTGAACAAGAAGCTGCAGCGGCACGTCAGCGTCGTCAAGATCCTTCCGCACGGGAACAAGAAGCCGCATCAGCAAGGCAGCCTCGGCAAGATCCGGCTGTACGTGAACAAGAAGCTGCAGCGGCATATCAGCGTCGGCACAATCATTCCGCACGGGAACAAGACGCCACATCAGCAAGGCAGCGTCGGCAAGATCCCGCTGTACGTGAACAAGAAGCTGCAGCGGCACGTCAGCGTCGGCAAGATCCTTCTGCACGGGAACAAGAAGGCGCATCAGCAAGGCAGCCTCGGCAAGATCCCGCTGTACGTGAACAAGAAGCTGTAGTGGCACGTCAGCGTCGGCAAGATCCTTCAGCACGAGAACAAGAAGCCACATCAGCACGGCAGCGTCGGCAAGAACCCGCTGTACGTGAACAAGAAGCTGCAGCGGCACGCCAGCGTCGGCAAGATCCTTCTGCACGGGAACAAAAGGCGCATCAGCAAGGCAGCCTCGACAAGATCCCGCTGTACGTGAACAAGAAGCTGCAGTGGCAGGTCAGCGTCGGCAAGATCGTTTCGCACGAGAACAAGAAGCCACATTAGCAAGGCAGCACCGGCAAAATCCCGCTGTACGTGAACAAAAAGCTGCAGCGGCACGTCAGCGTCGGCAAGATCCTTCAGCACGGGAACAACAAGCCACGTCAACAAGGCAGCGTCGGCAAGATCTCGCTGTACGTGAACAAAAAGCTCAAGCGGCACGTCAGCGTCGGCACAATCATTCCGCACGGAAACAAGAAGCCACATCAGCAAGGCAGCCTCGGCAAGATCCCGCTGTTCGTGAACAAGATGCTGCAGCGGCACGTCAGCGTCGGCAAGATCCTTCAGCACGAGAACAAGAAGCCACACCAGCACGCCAGCGTCGGCAAGATCCTTCTGCACGGGAACAAGAAGGCGCATCAGCAAGGCAGCCTCGGCAAGATCCCGCTGTACGTGAACAAGAAGCTGCAGCGGCATATCAGCGTCGGCAAGATCCTTCAGCACGGGAACAAGAAGCCACATCAGCAAGGCAGCGTCAGCAAGATCCCGCTTTACGTGAACAAGAAGCTGCAGCGGCACGTCAGCGTCGGCAAAATCCTTCCGCACGGGAACAAGAAGCCACATCAGCAAGGCAGCGTCGGCAAGATATCGCCGTACGTGAACATGAAGCTGAAGCGGCATGTGAGCGTCGGCAAGATCCTTCAGCACGGGAACAAGAAGCCACATCAGCAAGGCAGCGTCAGCAAGATCCCGCTTTACGTGAACAAGAAGCTGCAGCGGCACGTCAGCGTCGGCAAAATCCTTCCGCACGGGAACAAGAAGCCACATCAGCAAGGCAGCGTCGGCAAGATATCGCCGTATGTGAACAAGAAGCTGCAGTGGCACGCCAGCGTCGGCAAGATCCTTCTGCACGGGAACAAGAAGCTGCATCAGCAAGGGAGCGTCAGCAAGATCCCGCTGTACGTGAACAAGAAGCTGCAGCGGCAAGCCAGCGTCGGCAAGATCCTTCTGCACGGGAACAAGAAGGCGCATCAGCAAGGCAGCGTCGGCAAAATACCGCTGTACGTGAACAAGAAGCTGCAGCGGCACGTCAGCGTCGGCAAAATCCTTCCGCACAGAAACAAGAAGCCACTTCAGCAAGGTAGCGTCAGCAAGATCCCGCTGTACGTGAATAAGAAGCTGCAGCGGCATGTCAGCGTCGGCAAAAACTTCAGCACGGGAACAAGAAGCCACATCAACAAGGCAGCGTCGGCAACTCCCGCTGTACGTGAACAAGAAGTTGCAGCGGCACGTCAGCGTCGGCAAGATCCTTCTGCACGAGAACAAGAAGCCGCATGAGCAAGGCAGCCTCGGAAAGGTCCGGCTGTACGTGAACAAGAAGCTGCAGCGGCATGTCAGCGTCGGCAAGATCCTTCAGCACGGGAACAAGAAGCTGCATCAGCAAGGCAGCGTCAGCAAGATCCTACTCTACGCGAACAAGAAGCTGCAGCGGCACGTCAGCGTCGGCACAATCATTCCGCACGGGAACAAGAAGCCACATCAGCAAGGCAGCCTCGGCAAGAACCTGCCGTACCTGAAGAAGAAGCTGCAGTGGCAGGTCAGCGTCGACAAGATCGTTCAGCACGGGAACAAGAAGCCACATCAGCAAGGCAGCGTCGGCAACTCCCGCTGTACGTAAACAAGAAGCTGCAGCGGCACGTCAGCGTCGGCAAGATCCTTCCGCACGAGAACAAGAAGCCGCATCAGCAAGGCAGCGTCGGCAAGAACCCACTGTACGTGAACAAGAAGCTGCAGCGACACGTCAGTCTCGGCACAATCATTCCGCACGGGAACAAGAAGCCACATAAACAAGGCAGCGTCGGCAAGATCCCGCTTTACGTGAACAAGAAGCTGCAGCGGCACGTCAGCGTCGGCAAAATCCTTCCGCACGGGAACAAGAAGCCACATCAGCAAGGCAGCGTCGGCAAGATCCCGCCGTACGTGAACAAAAAGCTGCAGTGGCACGTTGGCGTCGGCAAGATCCTTCCGCACGGGAACAAGAAGCTGTATCAGTAAGGCAGCGTCAGCAAGATCCTACTGTACGCGAACAAGAAGCTGCAGCGGCACGTCAGCGTCGGCATAATCATTCCGCACGGGAACAAGAAGCCACATCAGCAAGGCAGCCTCGGCAAGAACCTGCCGTACCTGAAGAAGAAGCTGCAGGGGCACGTCAGCGTCCACAAGATCGTTCAGCACGGGAACAAGAAGCCACATCAGCAAGGCAGCGTCGGTAACTCCCGCTGTACGTAAACAAGAAGCTGCAGCGGCACGTCAGCGTCGGCAAGATCCTTCCGCACGAGAACAAGAAGCCGCATCAGCAAGGCAGCGTCGGCAAGATCCCACTGTACGTGAACAAGAAGCTGCAGCGACACGTCAGTCTCGGCACAATCATTCCGCACGGGAACAAGAAGCCACATCAGCAAGGCAGCCTCGGCAAGATCGCGCCGTACCTGAGGAAGAAGCTGCAGTGGCACGTAAGCGTCGGCAAGATCGTTCCGCACGAGAACAAGAAGCCACATCAGCAAGGCAGCGTCACCAAGATCCCGCCGTACCTGAAGAAGAAGCTGCAGTGGCACGTCGGCGTCGGCAAGATGCTTCCGCACGGGAACAAGAAGCCGCATCAGCAAGGCAGCGACGGCAAGATCCCGCTGTACGTGAACAAGAAGCTGCAGCGACACGTCAGTCTCGGCAAGATCCTTCAGCACGGGAACAAGAAGCCACATCAACAAGGCAGCGTCGGCAAGATCCCGCTTTACGTGAACAAGAAGCTGCAGCGGCACGTCAGCGTCGGCAAAATCCTTCCGCACGGGAACAAGAAGCCACATCAGCAAGGCAGCGTCGGCAAGATCCCGCCGTACGTGAACAAAAAGCTGCAGTGGCACGTTGGCGTCGGCAAGATCCTTCCGCACGGGAACAAGAAGCTGTATCAGTAAGGCAGCGTCCGCAAGATCCTGCTGTACGCGAACAAGAAGCTGCAGCGGCACGTCAGCGTCGGCACAATCATTCCGCACGGGAACAAGAAGCCACATCAGCAAGGAAGCGTCGGCAAGAACCCGCCGTACCTGAAGAAGAAGCTGCAGTGGCACGTCAGCGTTGACAAGATCGTTCCGCACGAGAACAAGAAGCCACATCAGCAAGGCAGCGTCGGCAAGATCCTTCTGCACGGGAACAAGGTGCATCAGCAAGGCAGCGTCGGAAAGATCCCGCCGTACGTGAACAAGAAGCTGCAACGGCACGTCAGCGTCGGCAAGATCCTTCAGCACGGGAACAAGAAGCAACATCAGCAAGGTAGCGTCGGCAAGAACCCGCTGTACGTGAACGAGAAGCTGCAGCGGCACGTCAGCGTCGGCAAGATCCTTCCGCACGGGAACAAGAAGGCGCATCAGCAAGGCAGCCTTGGCAAGATCCCGCTGTACGTGAACAAGAAGCTGCAGCGGCATGTCAGCGTCGGCAAGATCCCGCTTTACGTGAACAAGAAGCTGCAGTGGCACGCCAGCGTCGGCAAGATCCTTCTGCACGGTAACAAGAAGGCGCATTAGCAGGGCAGCCTCGGCAAGATCCCGCTGTACATGAACAAGAAGCTGCAGTGGCACGTCAGCGTCGGCAAGATCCTTCAGCACGAGAACAAGAAGCCACATCAGCACGGCAGCGTCGGCAAGAACCCGCTGTACGTGAACAAGAAGCTGCAGCGGCACGCCAGCGTCGGCAAGATCCTTCTGCACGGGAACAAGAAGGCGCATCAGCAAGGCAGCCTCGGCAAGATCCCGCTGTACGTGAACAAGAAGCTGCAGTGGCAGGTCAGCGTCGGCAAGATCGTTTCGCACGAGAACAAGAAGCCACATCAGCAAGGCAGCACCGGCAAAATCCCGCTGTACGTGAACAAAAAGCTGCAGCGGCACGTCAGCGTCGGCAAGATCCTTCAGCACGGGAACAACAAGCCACGTCAGCAAGGCAGCGTCGGCAAGATCTCGCTGTACGTGAACAAAAAGCTGAAGCGGCACGTCAGCGTCGGCACAATCATTCCGCACGGGAACAAGAAGCCACATCAGCAAGGCAGCCTCGGCAAGATCCCGCCGTACCCGAAGAAGAAGCTGCAGTGGCGCGTCAGCGTCGGCAAGATCGTTCCGCACGAGAACAAGGAGCCACATCAGCAAGGCAGCGTCGGCAAGATCCCCCTGTACGTTAACAAGAAGCTGCAGCGGCACGTCAGCGTCGGCAAGATCCTTCCGCACGGGAACAAGAAGCCGCATCAGCAAGGCAGCCTCGGCAAGATCCGGCTGTACGTGAACAAGAAGCTGCAGCGGCATATCAGCGTCGGCACAATCATTCGGCACGGGAACAAGACGCCACATCAGCAAGGCAGCGTCGGCAAGATCCCGCTGTACGTGAACAAGAAGCTGCAGCGGCACGTCAGCGTCGGCAAGATCCTTCAGCACGGGAACAAGGAGCCACATCAGCAAGGCAGCGTCGGCGAGATCCCGCCGTACGTGAACAAAAAGCTGCAGCGGCACGTCAGCGTCGGCAACATCGTTCCGCACGGGAACAAGAAACTGCAGCGGCACGTCGGGGTCGGCAAGATCCTTCCGCACGGGAACAAGAAGGCACATCAGCAAGGCAGTGTCGGAAAGATCCCGCTGTACGTGAACAAGAAGCTGCAGCGACACGTCAGTCTCGGCACAATCATTCCGCACGGGAACAAGAAGCCACATCAGCAAGGCAGCCTCGGCAAGATCGCGCCGTACCTGAGGAAGAAGCTGCAGTGGCACGTAAGCGTCGGCAAGATCGTTCCGCACGAGAACAAGAAGCCACATCAGCAAGGCAGCGTCACCAAGATCCCGCCGTACCTGAAGAAGAAGCTGCAGTGGCACGTCGGCGTCGGCAAGATGCTTCCGCACGGGAACAAGAAGCCGCATCAGCAAGGCAGCGACGGCAAGATCCCGCTGTACGTGAACAAGAAGCTGCAGCGACACGTCAGTCTCGGCAAGATCCTTCAGCACGGGAACAAGAAGCCACATCAACAAGGCAGCGTCGGCAAGATCCCGCTTTACGTGAACAAGAAGCTGCAGCGGCACGTCAGCGTCGGCAAAATCCTTCCGCACGGGAACAAGAAGCCACATCAGCAAGGCAGCGTCGGCAAGATCCCGCCGTACGTGAACAAAAAGCTGCAGTGGCACGTTGGCGTCGGCAAGATCCTTCCGCACGGGAACAAGAAGCTGTATCAGTAAGGCAGCGTCCGCAAGATCCTGCTGTACGCGAACAAGAAGCTGCAGCGGCACGTCAGCGTCGGCACAATCATTCCGCACGGGAACAAGAAGCCACATCAGCAAGGAAGCGTCGGCAAGAACCCGCCGTACCTGAAGAAGAAGCTGCAGTGGCACGTCAGCGTTGACAAGATCGTTCCGCACGAGAACAAGAAGCCACATCAGCAAGGCAGCGTCGGCAAGATCCTTCTGCACGGGAACAAGGTGCATCAGCAAGGCAGCGTCGGAAAGATCCCGCCGTACGTGAACAAGAAGCTGCAACGGCACGTCAGCGTCGGCAAGATCCTTCAGCACGGGAACAAGAAGCAACATCAGCAAGGTAGCGTCGGCAAGAACCCGCTGTACGTGAACGAGAAGCTGCAGCGGCACGTCAGCGTCGGCAAGATCCTTCCGCACGGGAACAAGAAGGCGCATCAGCAAGGCAGCCTTGGCAAGATCCCGCTGTACGTGAACAAGAAGCTGCAGCGGCATGTCAGCGTCGGCAAGATCCCGCTTTACGTGAACAAGAAGCTGCAGTGGCACGCCAGCGTCGGCAAGATCCTTCTGCACGGTAACAAGAAGGCGCATTAGCAGGGCAGCCTCGGCAAGATCCCGCTGTACATGAACAAGAAGCTGCAGTGGCACGTCAGCGTCGGCAAGATCCTTCAGCACGAGAACAAGAAGCCACATCAGCACGGCAGCGTCGGCAAGAACCCGCTGTACGTGAACAAGAAGCTGCAGCGGCACGCCAGCGTCGGCAAGATCCTTCTGCACGGGAACAAGAAGGCGCATCAGCAAGGCAGCCTCGGCAAGATCCCGCTGTACGTGAACAAGAAGCTGCAGTGGCAGGTCAGCGTCGGCAAGATCGTTTCGCACGAGAACAAGAAGCCACATCAGCAAGGCAGCACCGGCAAAATCCCGCTGTACGTGAACAAAAAGCTGCAGCGGCACGTCAGCGTCGGCAAGATCCTTCAGCACGGGAACAACAAGCCACGTCAGCAAGGCAGCGTCGGCAAGATCTCGCTGTACGTGAACAAAAAGCTGAAGCGGCACGTCAGCGTCGGCACAATCATTCCGCACGGGAACAAGAAGCCACATCAGCAAGGCAGCCTCGGCAAGATCCCGCCGTACCCGAAGAAGAAGCTGCAGTGGCGCGTCAGCGTCGGCAAGATCGTTCCGCACGAGAACAAGGAGCCACATCAGCAAGGCAGCGTCGGCAAGATCCCCCTGTACGTTAACAAGAAGCTGCAGCGGCACGTCAGCGTCGGCAAGATCCTTCCGCACGGGAACAAGAAGCCGCATCAGCAAGGCAGCCTCGGCAAGATCCGGCTGTACGTGAACAAGAAGCTGCAGCGGCATATCAGCGTCGGCACAATCATTCGGCACGGGAACAAGACGCCACATCAGCAAGGCAGCGTCGGCAAGATCCCGCTGTACGTGAACAAGAAGCTGCAGCGGCACGTCAGCGTCGGAAAGATCCTTCAGCACGGGAACAAGGAGCCACATCAGCAAGGCAGCGTCGGCGAGATCCCGCCGTACGTGAACAAAAAGCTGCAGCGGCACGTCAGCGTCGGCAACATCGTTCCGCACGGGAACAAGAAACTGCAGCGGCACGTCGGGGTCGGCAAGATCCTTCCGCACGGGAACAAGAAGGCACATCAGCAAGGCAGTGTCGGAAAGATCCCGCTGTACGTGAACAAGATGCTGCAGCGGCACGTCAGCGTCGGCAAGATCCTTCAGCACGAGAACAAGAAGCCACATCAGCACGCCAGCGTCGGCAAGATCCTTCTGCACGGGAACAAGAAGGCGCATCAGCAAGGCAGCCTCGGCAAGATCCCGCTGTACGTGAACAAGAAGCTGCAGCGGCATATCAGCGTCGGCAAGATCCTTCAGCACGGGAACAAGAAGCCACATCAGCAAGGCAGCGACGGCAAGATCCCGCTTTACGTGAACAAGAAGCTGCAGCGGCACGTCAGCGTCGGCAAAATCCTTCCGCACGGGAACAAGAAGCCACATCAGCAAGGCAGCGTCGGCAAGATATCGCCGTACGTGAACGTGAAGCTGAAGCGGCATGTGAGCGTCGGCAAGATCCTTCAGCACGGGAACAAGAAGCCACATCAGCAAGGCAGCGTCGGCAAGATCCCGCTTTACGTAAACAAGAAGCTGCAGCGGCACGTCAGCGTCGGCAAAATCCTTCCGCACGGGAACAAGAAGCCACATCAGCAAGGCAGCGTCGGCAAGATATCGCCGCACGTGAACAAGAAGCTGCAGTGGCACGCCAGCGTCGGCAAGATCTTTCTGAACGGGAACAAGAAGCTGCATCAGCAAGGGAGCGTCAGCAAGATCCCGCTGTACGTGAACAAGAAGCTGCAGTGGCACGTCAGCGTCGGCAAGATTGTTTCGCACGGGAACAAGAAGCAACAACAGCAAGGCAGCCTCGGCAAGATCGTTTCGCACGGGAACAAGAAGCAACATCAGCAAGGCAGCCTCGGCAAGAACCCGCTGTACGTGAACAAGAAGCTGCAGCGGCACGCCAGCGTCGGCAAGATCCTTCTGCACGGGAACAAGAAGGCCCATCAGCAAGGCAGCGTCGGCAAAATACCGCTGTACGTGAATAAGAAGCTGCAGCGGCATGTCAGCGTCGGCAAGATCCTTCAGCACGGGAACAAGAAGCCATATCAGGCAGGCAGCGTCGGCAAGATCCCGCTGTACGTGAACAAGAAGCTGCAGCGGCACGTCAGCGTCGGCAAAATCCTTCCGCACAGAAACAAGAAGCCACTTCAGCAAGGCAGCGTCAGCAAAATTCCGCCGTACGTGAACAAGAAGCTGCAGTGGCATGTCAGCGTCGGCACAATCATTCAGCACGGGAACAAGAAGCCACATCAGCAAGGCAGCCTCGGCAAGATCGCGCCGTACCTGAGGAAGAAGCTGCAGTGGCACGTAAGCGTCGGCAAGATCGTTCCGCACGAGAACAAGTAGCCACATCAGCAAGGCAGCGTCAGCAAGATCCCGCCGTACCTGAAGAAGAAGCTGCAGTGGCACGTCAGCGTCGGCAAGATGCTTCCGCACGGGAACAAGAAGCCGCATCAGCAAGGCAGCGACGTCAAGATCCCGCTGTACGTGAACAAGAAGCTGCAGCGACACGTCAGTCTCGGCAAGATCCTTCAGCACGGGAACAAGAAGCCACATCAACAAGGCAGCGTCGGCAACTCCCGCTGTACGTGAATAAGAAGTTGCAGCGTCACGTCAGCGTCGGCAAGATCCTTCCGCACGAGAACAAGAAGCCGCATGAGCAAGGCAGCCTCGCCAAGATCCGGCTGTACGTGAACAAGAAGCTGCAGCGGCATGTCAGCGTTGGCAAGATCCTTCAGCACGGGAACAAGAAGCTGCATCAGCAAGGCAGCGTCAGCAAGATCCTACTGTACGCGAACAAGAAGCTGCAGCGGCACGTCAGCGTCGGCACAATCATTCCGCACGGGAACAAGAAGCCGCATTAGCAAGGCAGCCTCGGCAAGAACCTGCCGTGCCTGAAGAAGAAGCTGCAGTGGCATGTCAGCGTCGACAAGATCGTTCAGCACGGGAACAAGAAGCCACATCAGCAAGGCAGCGTCGGCAACTCCCGCTGTACGTAAACAAGAAGCTGCAGCGGCACGTCAGCGTCGGCAAGATCCTTGCGCACGAGAACAAGAAGCCGCATCAGCAAGGCAGCGTCGGCAAGATCCCACTGTACGTGAACAAGAAGCTGCAGCGACACGTCAGTCTCGGTAAGATCCTTCAGCACGGGAACAAGAAGCCACATCAGCAAGGCAGCGTCGGCAACTCCTGCTGTACGTGAACAAGAAGCTGCAGCGGCACGTCAGCGTCGGCACAATCATTCCGCACGGGAACAAGAAGCCACATAAGCAAGGCAGCCTCGGAAGATCCCGCTGTACCTGAAGAATAAGCTGCAGTGGCACGTCAGCATCGGCAAGATCCCGCCGTACGTGAACAAGAAACTGCAGCGGCACGTCAGGGTCGGCAAGATCCTTCCGCACGGAAAAAAGAAGGCGCATCAGCAAGTCACTGTCAGAAAGATCCCACTGTACGTAAACAAGAAGCTGCAGCGGCACGTCAGCGTGGGCAAGATCCTTCCGCACGGGAACAAGAAGGCACATCAGCAAGGCAGTGTCGGAAAGATCCCGCTGTACGTGAACAAGATGCTGCAGCGGCACGTCAGCGTCGGCAAGATCCTTCAGCACGAGAACAAGAAGCCACATCAGCACGCCAGCGTCGGCAAGATCCTTCTGCACGGGAACAAGAAGGCGCATCAGCAGGGCAGCCTCGGCAAGATCCCGCTGTACGTGAACAAGAAGCTGCAGCGGCATATCAGCGTCGGCAAGATCCTTCAGCACGGGAACAAGAAGCCACATCAGCAAGGCAGCGACGGCAAGATCCCGCTTTACGTGAACAAGAAGCTGCAGCGGCACGTCAGCGTCGGCAAAATCCTTCCGCACGGGAACAAGAAGCCACATCAGCAAGGCAGCGTCGGCAAGATATCGCCGTACGTGAACGTGAAGCTGAAGCGGCATGTGAGCGTCGGCAAGAACCTTCAGCACGGGAACAAGAAGCCACATCAGCAAGGCAGCGTCGGCAAGATCCCGCTTTACGTGAACAAGAAGCTGCAGCGGCACGTCAGCGTCGGCAAAATCCTTCCGCACGGGAACAAGAAGCCACATCAGCAAGGCAGCGTCGGCAAGATATCGCCGCACGTGAACAAGAAGCTGCAGTGGCACGCCAGCGTCGGCAAGATCTTTCTGAACGGGAACAAGAAGCTGAATCAGCAAGGGAGCGTCAGCAAGATCCCGCTGTACGTGAACAAGAAGCTGCAGTGGCACGTCAGTGTCGGCAAGATCGTTTCGCACGGGAACAAGAAGCAACATCAGCAAGGCAGCCTCGGCAAGATCGTTTCGCACGGGAACAAGAAGCAACATCAGCAAGGCAGCCTCGGCAAGAACGCGCTGTACGTGAACAAGAAGCTGCAGCGGCACGCCAGCGTCGGCAAGATCCTTCTGCACGGGAACAAGAAGGCCCATCAGCAAGGCAGCGTCGGCAAAATACCGCTGTACGTGAATAAGAAGCTGCAGCGGCATGTCAGCGTCGGCAAGATCCTTCAGCACGGGAACAAGAAGCCATATCAGGCAGGCAGCGTCGGCAAGATCCCGCTGTACGTGAACAAGAAGCTGCAGCGGCACGTCAGCGTCGGCAAAATCCTTCCGCACAGAAACAAGAAGCCACTTCAGCAAGGCAGCGTCAGCAAAATTCCGCCGTACGTGAACAAGAAGCTGCAGTGGCATGTCAGCGTCGGCACAATCATTCAGCACGGGAACAAGAAGCCACATCAGCAAGGCAGCCTCGGCAAGATCGCGCCGTACCTGAGGAAGAAGCTGCAGTGGCATGTAAGCGTCGGCAAGATCGTTCCGCACGAGAACAAGTAGCCACTTCAGCAAGGCAGCGTCAGCAAGATCCCGCCGTACCTGAAGAAGAAGCTGCAGTGGCACGTCAGCGTCGGCAAGATGCTTCCGCACGGGAACAAGAAGCCGCATCAGCAAGGCAGCGACGTCAAGATCCCGCTGTACGTGAACAAGAAGCTGCAGCGACACGTCAGTCTCGGCAAGATCCTTCAGCACGGGAACAAGAAGCCACATCAACAAGGCAGCGTCGGCAACTCCCGCTGTACGTGAACAAGAAGTTGCAGCGTCACGTCAGCGTCGGCAAGATCCTTCCGCACGAGAACAAGAAGCCGCATGAGCAAGGCAGCCTCGCCAAGATCCGGCTGTACGTGAACAAGAAGCTGCAGCGGCATGTCAGCGTTGGCAAGATCCTTCAGCACGGGAACAAGAAGCTGCATCAGCAAGGCAGCGTCAGCAAGATCCTACTGTACGCGAACAAGAAGCTGCAGCGGCACGTCAGCGTCGGCACAATCATTCCGCACGGGAACAAGAAGCCGCATTAGCAAGGCAGCCTCGGCAAGAACCTGCCGTACCTGAAGAAGAAGCTGCAGTGGCATGTCAGCGTCGACAAGATTGTTCAGCACGGGAACAAGAAGCCACATCAGCAAGGCAGCGTCGGCAACTCCCGCTGTACGTAAACAAGAAGCTGCAGCGGCACGTCAGCGTCGGCAAGATCCTTGCGCACGAGAACAAGAAGCCGCATCAGCAAGGCAGCGTCGGCAAGATCCCACTGTTCGTGAACAAGAAGCTGCAGCGACACGTCAGTCTCGGTAAGATCCTTCAGCACGGGAACAAGAAGCCACATCAGCAAGGCAGCGTCGGCAACTCCTGCTGTACGTTAACAAGAAGCTGCAGCGGCACGTCAGCGTCGGCACAATCATTCCGCACGGGAACAAGAAGCCACATCAGCAAGGCAGCCTCGGAAGATCCCGCTGTACCTGAAGAATAAGCTGCAGTGGCACGTCAGCATCGGCAAGATCCCGCCGTACGTGAACAAGAAACTGCAGCGGCACGTCAGGGTCGGCAAGATCCTTCCGCACGGGAAAAAGAAGGCGCATCAGCAAGTCACTGTCAGAAAGATCCCACTGTACGTAAACAAGAAGCTGCAGCGGCACGTCAGCGTGGGCAAGATCCTTCAGTACGGGAACACGAAACCACATCAGCAAGGCAGCGTCAGCAAGAACCTGCTGTACGTGAACAAGAAGGTGCAGCGGCACGCCAGCGTCGGCAAGATCCTTCCGCACGGAAACAAGAAGGCGCATCAGCAAGGCAGCCTCGGCAAGATCCCGCTGTACGTGAACAAGATGCTGCAGCGGAATGTCAGCGTAGGCAAGATCCTCCAGCACGGGAACAAGAAGCCAAATCAGCAAAGCAGCGTCGGCAAGATCCCGCTTTACGTGAACAAGAAGCTGCCGCGGCACGTCAGCGTCGGCAAAATCCTTCCGCACGGGAACAAGAAGCCTCATCAGCAAGGCAGCGTTGGCAAGATCCCGCCGTACGTGAACAAGAAGCTGCAGTGGCACGTCAGCGTCGACAAGATCGTTCCGCACGAGAACAAGAAGCCACATCAGCAAGGCAGCGTCGGCAAGATCCTTCCGCACGGGAACAAGGTGCATTAGCAAGGCAGCGTCGGAAAGATCTCGCCGTACGTGAACAAGAAGCTGCAACGGCACGTCAGCGTCGGCAAGATACTTCAGCACGGAAACAAGAAGCAACATTAGCAAGGCAGCGTCGGCAAGAACCCGCTGTACGTGAACGAGAAGCGGCAGCGGCACGTCAGCGTCAGCAAGATCCTTCCGCACGGGAACAAGAAGGCGCATCAGCAAGGCAGCCTCGGCAAGATCCCGCTGTACGTGAACACGAAGCTGCAGTGGCATGTCAGCGTCGGCAAGATCCTTCAGCACGGGAACAAGAAGCCACATCAGCAAGGCAGCGTCGGTAAGATCCCGCTTTACGTTAACAAGAAGCTGCAGCGGCACGCCAGCGTCGGCAAGATCCTTCTGCACGGGAACAAGAAGGCACATCAGCAAGGCAGCCTCGCCAAGATCCCGCTGTACGTGAACAAGAAGCTGCAGTGGCAGGTCAGCGTCGGCAAGATCCTTCAGCACGAGAACAAGAAGCCACATCAGCACGGCAGCGTCGGCAAGAACCCGCTGTACGTGAACAAGAAGCTGCAGCGGCACGCCAGCGTCGGCAAGATCCTTCTGCACGGGAACAAGAAGGCGCATCAGCAAGGCAGCCTCGGCAAGATCCCGCTGTACGTGAACAAGAATCTGCAGTGGCACGTCAGCGTCGGCAAGATCGTTTCGCACGAGAACAAGAAGCCACATCAGCAAGGCAGCACCGGCGAAATCCCGCTGTACGTGAACAAGAAGCTGCAGCTGCACGTCAGCGTCGGCAAGATCGTTCCGCACGAGAACAAGGAGCCACATCAGCAAGGCAGCGTCGGCAAGATCCCCTGTACGTGAACAAGAAGCTGCAGCGGCACGTCAGCGTCGGCAAGATCCTTCCGCACGGGAACAAGAAGCCGCATCAGCAAGGCAGCCTCGGCAAGATCCGGCTGTACGTGAACATGAAGCTGCAGCGGCATGTCAGCGTCGGCACAATCCTTCCTCACGGGAACAAGAAGCCACATCAGCAAGGCAGCGTCGGCAAGATCCCGCCGTACGTAAACAAGAAGCTGCAGCGGCACGTCAGCGTCAGCAAGATCCTTCCGCAAGGGAACAAGAAGCCACATCAGCAAGGCAGCGTCGACAAGATCCCGCCGTTCGTGAACAAGAAGCTGCAGCGGCACGCCAGCGTCGGCAACATCGTTCCGCACGGGAACAAGAAACTGCAGCGGCACGTCGGGGTCGGCAAGATCCTTCCGCACGGGAACAAGAAGGCGCATCAGCAAGGCAGTGTCGGAAAGATCCCGCTGTACGTGAACAAGATGCTGCAGCGGCGCGTCAGCGTCGGCAAGATCCTTCAGCACGAGAAAGAGAAGCCACATCAGCACGGCAGCGTCGGCAAGAACCCGCTGTACGTGAACAAGAAGCTGCAGCGGCACGCCAGCGTCGGCAAGATCCTTCTGCACGGGAACAAGAAGGCGCATCAGCAAGGCAGCCTCGGCAAGATCCCGCTGTACGTGAACAAGAAGCTGCAGCGGCATGTCAGCGTCAGCAAGATCCTTCAGCACGGGAACAAGAAGCCACATCAGCAAGGCAGCGTCGGCAAGGTCACGCTTTACGTGAACAAGAAGCTGCAGCGGCACGTCAGCGTCGGCAAAATCCTTCCGCACGGGAACAAGAAGCCACATCAGCAAGGCAGCGTCGGCAAGATATCGCCGTACGTGAACAAGAAGCTGCAGCGGCTTGTCAGCGTCGGCAAGATCCTTCAGCACGGGAACAAGAAGCCACATCAGCAAGGCAGCGTCGGCAAGATCCCGCTTTACGTGAACAAGAAGGTGCAGCGGCACTTCAGCGTCGGCAAAATCCTTCCGCACGGGAACAAGAAGCCACATCGGCAAGGCAGCGTCGGCAAGATATCGCCGTACGTGAACAAGAAGCTGCAGTGGCACGCCAGCGTCGGCAAGATCCTTCTGCACGGGAACAAGAAGCTGCATCAGCTAGGGAGCATCAGCAAGATCCCGCTGTACATGAAGAAGAAGCTGCAGCGGCACGTCAGCGTCGGCAAGATCCTTCAGCACGGGAACATGAAGCCACGTCAGCAAGGCAGCGTCGGCAAGATCCCGCCGTACCTGAAGAAGAAGCTGCAGTGGCACGTCAGCGTCGGCAAGGTGCTTCCGCACGGGAACAAGAAGCCGCATCAGCAAGGCAGCGTCGGCAAGATCCCGCTGTACGTGAACCTGAAGCTGCAGCGGCACGTCAGCTTCGGCAAGATCCTTCAGCACGGGAACAAGAAGCCACATCAGCAAGGCAGCGTCGGCAAGATCCCGCTGTACGTGAACAAGAAGCTGCAGCGGCACGTCAGCGTCGGCAAGATCCTTCGGCACGGGAACAAGAAGTCGCATCAGCAAGGCAGGCTCGGCAAGATCCCGCTGTACGTGAATAAGAAGCTGCAGCGGTATGTCAGCGTCGGCAAGATCCTTCAGCACGGGAACAAGAAGCCACTTCAGCAAGGCAGCGTCAGCAAGATCCCGCCGTACGTGAACAAGAAGCTGCAGTGGCATGTCAGCGTCGGCACAATCATTCCGCACGGGAACAAGAAGCCACATCAGCAAGGCAGCCTCGGCAAGATCGCGCCGTACCTGAAGAAGAAGCTGCAGTGGCACGTCAGCGTCGGCAAGATCGTTCCGCACGAGAACAAGAAGCCACATCAGCAAGGCAGCGTCAGCAAGATCCCGCCGTACCTGAAGAAGAAGCTGCGGTGGCACGTCAGCGTTGGCAAGATGCTTCCGCACGGGAACAAGAAGCCGCATCAGCAAGGCAGCGTCGGCAAGATCCAGCTGTACGTGAACAAGAAGCTGCAGCGACACGTCAGTCTCGGCAAGATCCTTCAGCACGGGAACAAGAAGCTGCATCAGCAAGGCAGCGTCAGCAAGATCCTGCTGTACGCGAACAAGACGCTGCAGCGGCACGTCAGCGTCGGCACAATCATTCCGCACTGGAACAAGAAGCCACATCAGCAAGGCAGCCTCGGCAAGAACTCGCCGTACCTGAAGAAGAAGCTGCAGTGGCACGTCAACGTCGACAAGATCGTTCAGCACGGGAACAAGAAGCCAAATCAGTAAGGTAGCGTCGGCAACTCCCGCTGTACGTGAACAAGAAGCTGCAGCGGCACGTCAGCGTCGACAAGATCCTTCCGCACGAGAACAAGAAGCCGCATCAGCAAGGCAGCGTCGGCAAGATCCCGCTGTACGTGAACAAGAAGCTGCAGCGACACGTCAGTCTCGTCAAGATCCTTCAGCACGGGAACAAGAAGGCACATCAGCAAGGCAGCGTCGGCAACTCCCGCTGTACGTGAACAAGAAGCTGCAGCGGCACGTCAGCGCCGGCACAATCATTCCGCACGGGAACAAGAAGCCACATCAGCAAGGCAGCCTCGGCAAGAACCTGCCGTACCTGAAGAAGAAGCTGCAGTGGCACGTCAGCGTTGACAAGATCGTTCCGCACGAGAACAAGAAGCCACATCAGCAATGCAGCGTCGGCAAGATCCTTCCGCACGGGAACAAGGTGCATCAGCAAGGCAGCGTCGGAAAGATCCCGCCGTACGTGAACAAGAAGCTGCAGTGGCAGGTCAGCGTCGGCAAGATCGTTTCGCACGAGAACAAGAAGCCACATTAGCAAGGCAGCCTCAGCAAGATCCCGCTGTACCTGAAGAAGAAGCTGCAGTGGCAAGATCCCGCCGTACGTGAACAAGAAACTGCAGCGGCACGTCAGGGTCGGCAAGATCCTTCCGCACGGGAACAAGAAGGCGCATCAGCAAGTCAGCGTCGGAAAGATCCCGCTGTACGTGAACAAGAAGCTGCAGCGGCACGTCAGCGTCGGCAAGATCCTTCAGCACGGGAACAAGAAGCCACATCAGCAAGGCAGCATCGGCAAGAACCTGCTGTACGTGAACAAGAAGGTGCAGTGGCATGTCAGCGTCGGCAAGATCCTTCCGCACGGGAACAAGAAGCTGCATCAGCAAGGCAGCGTCCGCAAGATCCTGCTTTACGCGAACAAGAAGCTTCAGCGGCACGTCAGCGTCGGCACAATCATTCCGCACGGGAACAAGAAGCCACATCAGCAAGGCAGCCTCGGCAAGAACCCGCCGTACCTGAAGAAGAAGCTGCAGTGGCACGTCAGCGTCGACAAGATCGTTCCGCACGAGAACAAGAAGCCACATCAGCAAGGCAGCGTCGGCAAGATCCTTCCGCACAGGAACAAGGTGCATCAGCAAGGCAGCGTCGGAAAGATCCCGCTGTACGTGAACAAGAAGCTGCAGCGGCCCTTCAGCGTCGGCAAGATCCTTCAGCACGGGAACAAGAAGCAACATCAGCAAGGCAGCGTCGGTAAGAACCCGCTGTACGTGAACGAGAAGCTGCAGCGGAACGTCAGCGTCGGCAAGATCCTTCCGCACGGGAACAAGAAGGCGCATCAGCAAGGCAGCCTCGGCAAGATCCCGCTTTACGTGAACAAGAAGCTGCAGCGGCATGTCAGTGTCGGCAAGATCCTTGAGCACGGGAACAAGAAGCCACATCAGCAAGGCAGCGTCAGCAAGATCCCGCCGTACCTGAAGAAGCTGCAGTGGCACGTCAGCGGCGGCAAGAGTCTTCCGCACGGGAACAAGAAGCCGCATCAGCAAGGCAGCGACGGCAAGATCCCGCTGTACGTGAACAAGAAGCTGCAACGACACGTCAGTCTCGGCAAGATCCTTCAGCACGGGAACAAGAAGCCACATCAGCAAGGCAGCATCGGCAAGAACCTGCTGTACGTGAACAAGAAGGTGCAGCGGCACACCAGCGTCGGCAAGATCCTTCCGCACGGGAACAAGAAGGCGCATCAGCAAGGCAGCCTCGGCAAGATCCCGCTGTACGTGAACAAGATGCTGCAGCGGCATGTCAGCGTCGGCAAGATTCTTCAGCACGGGAGCAAGAAGCCAAATCAGCAAGGCAGCGTCGGCAAGATCCCGCTTTACGTGAACAAGAAGCTGCAGCGGCACGTCAGCGTCGGCAAAATCCTTCCGCACGGGAACAAGAAGCCACATCAGCAAGGCAGCGTCGGCAAGATCCCGCCGTACGTGAACAAGAAGCTGCAGTGGCACGTCAGCGTCGGCAAAATCCTTCCGCACGGGAACAAGAAGCTGCATCAGCAAGGCAGCGTCCGCAAGATCCTGCTGTACGCTAACAAGAAGCTTCAGCGGCACGTCAGCGTCGGCACAATCATTCCGCACGGGAACAAGAAGCCACATCAGCAAGGCAGCTTCGGCAAGAACCCGCCGTACCTGAAGAATCTGCAGTGGCACGTCAGCGTCGACAAGATCGTTCCGCACGAGAACAAGAAGCCACATCAGCAAGGCAGCGTCGGCAAGATCCTTCCGCACGGGAACAAGGTGAATCAGCAAGGCAGCGTCGGAAAGATCCCGCTGTACGTGAACAAGAAGCTGCAGCGGCCCTTCAGCGTCGGAAGATCCTTCAGCACGGGAACAAGAAGCAACATCAGCAAGGCAGCGTCGGTAAGAACCCGCTGTACGTGAACGAGAAGCCGCAGCGGAACGTCAGCGTCGGCAAGATCCTTCCGCACGGGAACAAGAAGGCGCATCAGCAAGGCAGCCTCGGCAAGATCCCGCTGTACGTGAACAAGAAGCTGCAGCGGCACGTCAGCGTCGGCAAGATCGTTCCGCACGAGAACAAGAAGCCACATCAGCAAGGCAGCGTCAGCAAGATCCCGCCGTACCTGAAGAAGAAGCTGCAGTGGCACGTCAGCGTCGGCAAGATGCTTGCGCACGGGAACAAGAAGCCGCATCAGCAAGGCAGCGACGGCAAGATCCCGCTGTACGTGAACAAGAAGCTGCAGTGACACGTCAGTCTCGGCAAGATCCTTCAGCACGGTGTTACGCTTCATTTTACGCGAACCCCTTTGGGCCCAAATGCAAGACCACGGACAGCGTGCGAACGCTCCCGGGCCTGTAAACGTATCGGGGGTAGAGGCGCAGAAGTGTATGCTCAGACGCCGAGGAACCTGAGACGCTGCTGCCGCGAAGGTCGTCATGTGCTGTGCGCGAGAACGCGGTGAGCTCATGGCTCATTCGCACCTGGCTCTTGAGTGTGGGAACGCTGGTGGTGTGATCCGTGGCGCGATCAGTCGCGTGATCGGTGGCGTGACCAGTGGCGTGGTAGGTGGTGCGAACACAAGGTGATCCATATTTGGTCATGTCTGGAGGCGCCTGACGTCACACAAGCGTCTGGAACCCTTTAAAAACGCGCAGGGAGAGACTGGGGGGAGCAGACTGGATTGAGACTCTGCCGGAACTCTGCTCCTCGGCTTCTTACCTTTGTTTGTAAACTTGAATGTCCACTTTGGTCTAACTATGTAGTATTAAACTCTTTTGATTTGCTGTTCTGCGCCGTCTCGCTGGTACTTCCCTTCTCGTCGGTCCTGATGCAAGTTATGAGCACAACCTGCTGACGGCGGCGGTCAAGAGACACCCTTACCAACTGGTGGCAGCGGTGGGATGCTGCAGTCATTTCGACGACTCGAGGGCTGAGCTGCGACACGGATCCACGAGCCGTCTCGTCTGCCAGGCCGCAACTAGATGCAGTGTTTGCGAGGGTCTACGCGGAATTCTTGGCTGTTGAGTGGTGAGTGCGGGGCTTTGTCTGCTGAGTTTTGCCAGGCTTTTTCAGTGGGGAAGCGTAACTGGTAATTCGAACTATTGTTGTCCCCAAAGTGGGCTGCGGTAAGATAGTTGTGTACAGTAGGAAAGGTCGCACTGAACACAGCCATGAATTTGAAGTTGCTGCGTAAAGCGGAGTTATTACAGCTTGCAAAGGAGTTGCGTTTGGATGTTTCTGACGCACTCCGGAAACCAGAATTGATCGAGGCTATTAGTGCTCTGGAGGCTGAGGAAGATGAGCTGACGGAATGCCTTGAGATAATTCGAGAAAGGGAAGCCGCAAAAAGACAGGCAGAGGAGCGTAGAGAACAGCAAGAGAAAGAGCGTGAGGAAAGGGAGCTTGAATTAAAACGACTCGAGTTTCAACGTTCGAGAGAGCGCGAGGAACGCGATCACGCGCTCGAGTTAAAGCGACTCGAGGTTGAAATAGAGCGCGTGCGAACGGCAGGGCAGAGAAGCGAGGCAAACAGTGCAGGGGGGCACATATCGCTAAAAATGACAGAACTAATTCGCCCTTATAAACTCGGAGAGGACATTAGGTGGTTCTTGGTGAACTTTGAGCGGACGTGTGAGAAGCAGGGGTTCTCCCGTGAGTCGTGGCCACAGCGCTTGCTCACACTATTACCTGGCGAGGCAGCAGAAGTAATCGCTCGTTTATCCACTGAGGAGGTCGACGATTACGATAAAGTAAAATCCAGTTTGCTTAGGAAGTACAGGCTGTCCGCGGAGGCATTCCGGCGGAAATTCCGTGAATTGGAGAAAGGAAGGAGTGAGTCATACACTGAATTTGCCTATAAACTGAAGTCAAACATGGTGCAATGACTAAAGGAGGAGAAGGCCTACGGTGACCACGCAAAGGTTATTGAGTGTTTTTTACTAGAGCAATTCTACAACCTGTTACCAGAGAACATTAGGCATTGGGTGCAAGACAGGCCAGATGTTAATTCTGTAGCCAGAGCCGCAGAGCTAGCAGAGGAATTCGTCACACGTCGGGCTCGCGAAGGCAGTGACAGTGGTCGAATAGGGGGTCCCGATTTTAGGTTCAAGCCAAAGAGAGGGCCTGTGAAAACGAAGGAAGAGCCTGAAATTGGGAATGCCCGAACCGTAAATACATCGGAGTCGGAACGGAACACCGAACCTGCGTTAGAACAGCAAAGGAAGCTAGAAGCGAGGAAACCGTTCCTTTGCTATAACTGCCATAAACCCGGTCACATTGCGGCACACTGTAAGAAACCAAAAGTTGTGTTTCTATCCATCAGTGGTAGGGACGAGAATATCGAGCTTCTCGAACCTTACATGCGCGACCTTGAAGTGAACGGGAAGCCATGGCGCGTACTGCGCGATTCTGCGGCTAAGATAGACGTAGTTCACAGCTCGTACGTTGAACCGCAAATGTTCACGGGTGAGTGTGCTTGGATCAAGCAGGCACTAGAGTCGAGCAGTGCATGCCTTCCCGTCGCAAAGGTAACTATCAAAGGTCCTTTCGGCACGCTCGAGACGGAAGCTGCCGTGTCGCCGGCACTCCCTCCGCAATACCCTTACCTGTTTTCGAATAGATCTGACAAGATGCTGCGCGAGAGAGGGCAGAGGGCAGCTGTTTGGGGAGGCAAATGTGATGGCGCTAACGCGTTCGAAAGCACGGGAACTCGCTGCGAAGGCAGTTGCCGAGTCCCCTTTATCTGTAATCGGCCTGACGCAGGACTCCCCAGCAGAGGTTGAACTTGTGCCAGCGTTACAACAGCAGGAGGTCCCATCCGTGGAGGATGAAGCTACGGCACGGGCACCATCAGAAATATTGGAAGAGCATTCCAGAGATTTACTTGTAGCGCCTACGTCGGAATGCTTACAGCGACTGTTAATGGTAGACAGAATGGCCTTGAGGAATCAACAAGATAAAGACCCGAGCTTGCGAAACATCCAGAGCAGGGTAAATGAAAAGATAGCCCCGAGAAACATAAGTTATTATGAGAAGGTTGGTATACTGTACAGGAAGTATGTTGACAAAAGGGGTGTAATGTTTGATCAGCTGGTCGGGCCTCAAGCTTATCGAGAGGATTTACTGCGCTTGTCGCATGGAAGTTCTTGGGCAGGTCATTTGTGCGTCAAGAAAACGAAGGGACGGTTGTTGCAGGAGTATTATTGGCCAGGCTGTTTCCGCGACGCAGAGCGATTTGTAAGGACATGCGACACGTGTCAGCGTGTAGGTAAGCCGGGTGACAAGTCGAGGGCGCCGATGAAGCTGGTGCCTATCATCACAGAGCCGTTTCGGCGGCTCGTAGTGGACACTGTGGGCCGACTGCCGGCGACATCGTCGGGGTATCGCTACGTTCTGACCGCGATATGCCCAGCGACTAAGTTCCCCGAAGCGGTTCCACTTAAAGAACTTAGCTCTGTGGAAACAGTTAACGCGCTCCTTTCCATATTCGCACGAGTTGGCTTTCCCGCCGAAATACAGTCGGATCAAGGCTCTGTGTGTACTAGTGCTCTTACCACTACGTTTTTGGAAAGGTGCGGAGTAAAACTAATTCATAGTTCAGTCTACCACCCTCAGTCTAACTCCGTGGAGAAGCTCCACTCCGTTCTGAAGCGGGTGTTGAGGGCGTTATGCTACGAAAGGAAGACGGACTGGGAGCTATGTTTGCCGGCTACCATGTTCGCGTTAAGGACTGCCCCGCATGAAGCAACGGGGTTTTCACCAGCCGAGCTCGTGTACGGCCGCTCGTTGCGATCTCCTCTTCGCTTGCTTCGAGAATCGTGGGAAGGCCGAGCCGAAGACCCAGTAGTGGTCGAGTACGTTTTGAAGCTACTGGAGCGTTTAAGAAGCGCTCAACGGCTATCAGAGCAAGCCATGGCTAAAGCGCAACATAGGTCAAAGGTGTACTATGACCGCACAGCCAGAACCCGTCGATTCGATGTCGGGGACAAAGTAATGATACTGCGACCGTCGCAGAAAAACAAGTTAGAAGTGCAGTGGGAAGGTCCCGCCAACGTAGTTGAAAAGCTTTCTGACACAAACGTGATACGCCTGCCCGGAAAGCAAAAGATACAGAAAGTGTATCATTGCAATCTGCTCAAGCCATACCGAGAACGGGAAGCAGTGGTATGCATGATGGTGAACATCCCCGAGGAGATTCCAGTTGAACTTCCAGGGCTTGCATCAGTCATAAACGGTGAGGATGGTGAACCACTAATCAAAGAATTAATATCAAAAGCGCAGTTAGAGCCGGAGCAAAAGATCGAGCTCCAGGATCTTCTGAAAGAATTTCAGGACTTATTTGTAGATAGGCCTGGAAGAACCTCAGTTGTTACTCATGACATTGAGCTGACATCCTCAGAACCCGTGCGTAGCAAAGCTTACCGAGTGTCACCGCGCCAACGGGAGATTATGGATTCCGAGGTGAAGAAGATGTTAGAATTAGGCGTGATCGAGCCTTGTGAGAGCGATTACACTTCGCCCTTAATCTTAGTTGAGGTGCCGGGAAAAGATGCACGCCCTTGCGTGGATTATCGCAAGCTAAACTCGATCACCATTGATCTGATTTACCCTATACCAAACATTGAAGAGCGCATTGAGAGGGTTAGTGGAGCTAGATTTTTTTCCACGCTGGATCTCGTTCGAGGCTACTGGCAGGTTCCTCTCACCGAAAGGGCTAGCAGATATGCAGCGTTCATATCGCCGTTGGGAACGTTCCGCCGTAAGGTATTAAGCTTCGGTTTGAAAAATGCACCATACTGTTTTTCAAGCCTTATGGACAAGGTGTTACGAGGACTAGGGGAATTCGCTTTACCCTACTTAGGCGATGTGGCGATATATTCGTCCTCTTGGTCGGAACACATGCAACCTCTGCGAATGGTTCGAACGCGTTTGCGTGAAGCGTGACTAACTGTGAAGGCACCTAAATGACAACTCGCTCAAGCTGAGGTGATCTACCTAGGTCACATAATCGGACAAGGACGCCTCCGACCTTCTGAGCTCAAGGTGGCTGCCATACGCGATTTCCCGCCACCACGCTCAAAGACAGATATCCGCTCATTTCTGGGGGTTGCAGGTTACTATCAACGTTACATCCCGAGATATTCGGAATTAGCTAGTGCTTCAACTGACGCGCTCCGGAAAACAGAGCCAGCAACTGTCATCTGGGATGACCGTAAAGAGGAGGCTTTCAAAGCATTAAAAGCCACCTTAACAAGTGAACCTGTGCTGAAATCACCTGATTATTCGAAAGAGTTCATAGTTCAGTGTGATGCTAGTGAGCGAGGCATGGGAGTAGTGTTGTGCCAACGAGGAGAGGACGGTGAACACCCAGTTCTTTATGCCAGTCGTAAGCTGACTGTGCGAGAACAAGCGTATAGCGCAACCGAGAAAGAATGTGCGTGTCTCGTATGGGCAGTGCAAAAGTTGTCGTGCTACCTTGCAGGCTCGAGGTTCATAATAGAGATAGACCACTGTCCTCTCAGATGGCTGCAGTCCACTTCCGAAAATGGTCGCCTCCTGCGCTGGAGCCTCGTTTTGCAGCAGTATTCATACGAAATACGGTACAAAAAGGGGAGTCTCAATGGCAATGCCGATGGCTTAAGCCGAAGCCTCTAGGTCATGAATTGGCCTCGATTGTTTTTCTTCCTGACATAGGTTTTTGTGTTATTATTTCTTCCGTAGTTTTGGAAGACCTGTGCGTAGTCAGGTCAACAACGAAATTAGGGGTGTGTTTAGTACTTTGTACGAGTAATAAGATTGACACTTTTGTGTTTAAGGTAAGCCTGGCGGGGCTCAGTGGATACGTTTCTCGCACTTGCTTCTTCAGTGGCTTTGTTATTCTGTGTTTTCCCGTGGATTGTTTGTTCAGTTGACCGGCTCTACCATGGCGAGGATCTTGTCCTCCCAGAGAGAGGACTTCGTTGTCATCCGGCATCTCTTCGGACACCACGTCGGTTCCAAACTCTTGGCAGGAACGCCGGAAGAACTTGTGGTTTCCCTTCTTGCTGATGAAAGACCTGAAGCGGTGGGGTGTGATGATCTCACCACCCGGAGCTGCCTGGCGACCAGCCCCACCGACGAGCCCCTGCGGGTCGCCCCGGAAAGGAGCTCATACCATTGTCTTTGGCCACATTTGACTGTCGCCATTTGCTGGATTCCATTGTATGGTTCGCCTCCAGCCTCCGGCGAACCTCGACAACATCAGTGAAATCTGGCGGAACTACCTTACCAGACGGAACAGGGCCTAGAGCCAGGTATCACGTACCGTGCTCCAGGTTAAGAAGGCTACTAGCTTCGACGACTGATCCCTGTTGACAGTGGATGCTGTCCCCTACCATTCGGGATCTTCATCCGCGAGGGGGCAGTCTGTTACGCTTCATTTTACGCGAACCCCTTTGGGCCCAAATGCAAGACCACGGACAGCGTGCGAACGCTCCCGGGAGCAAGAAGCCACATCAGCAAGGCAGCGTCGGCAACTCCCGCTGTACGTGAACAAGAAGCTGCAGCGGCACGTCAGCGTCGGCAAGATCCTTCCGCACGAGAACAAGAAGCCGCATCAGCAAGGCAGCCTCGGCAAGATCCGGCTGTACGTGAACAAGAAGCTGCAGTGGCACGTCAGCGTCGGCAAGATCCCGCCGTACGTGAACAAGAAACTGCAGCGGCACGTCGGGGTCGGCAAGATCCTTCCGCACGGGAACAAGAAGGCGCATCAGCAAGGCAGCGTCGGAAAGATCCCGCTGGACGTGAACAAGAAGCTGCAGCGGAACGTCAGCGTCGGCAAGATCCTTCAGCACGAGAACAAGAAGCCACATCAGCACGGCAGCGTCGGCAAGAACCCGCTGTACGTAAACAAGAAGCTGCCGCGGCATGTCAGCGTCGGCACAATCATTCCGCACGGGAACAAGACGCCACATCAGCAAGGCAGCGTCGGCAAGATCCCTCTGTACGTGAACAAGAAGCTGCAGCGGCACGTCAGCGTCAGCAAGATCCTTCAGCACGGGAACAAGAAGCCACATCAGCAAGACAGCGTCGGCGAGATCCCGCCGTACGTGAACAAAAAGCTGCAGCGGCACGTCAGCGTCGGCAACATCGTTCCGCACGGGAACAAGAAGCCACATCAGCAAGGCAGCCTCAGCAAGTTCCCGCCGTACACGAAGAAGAAGCTGCAGTGGCACGTCAGCGTCGGCAAGATCCCGTCGTACGTGAACAAGAAACTGCAGTGGCACGTCGGGGTCGGCAAGATCCTTCCGCACGGGAACAAGAAGGCGCATCAGCAAGGCAGCGTCGGAAAGATCCCGCTGGACGTGAACAAGAAGCTGCAGCGGCACGTCAGCGTCGGCAAGATCCTTCAGCACGAGAACAAGAAGCCACATCAGCATGGCAGCGTCGGAAAGAACCCGCTGTACGTAATAAAGAAGCTGCAGCGGCACGCCAGCGTCGGCAAGATCCTTCTGCACGGGAACAAGAAGGCGCATCAGCAAGGCAGCCTCGGAAATCCCGCCTTACCTGAAGAAGAAGCTGCAGTGGCAAGTCAGCGTCGGCAAGATCGTTCAGCACCGGAACAAGAAGCCACATCAGCAAGGCAGCGTCGGCAAGAACCCGCTGTACGTGAACAAGAAGCTGCAGCGGCACGTCAGCGTCGGCAAGATCCTTCCGCACGGGAACAAGAAGGCGCATCAGCAAGGCAGCCTCGGCAAGATCCCGCTGTACGTGAACAAGAAGCTGCAGCGGCACGTCAGCGTCGCCGAGATCCTTCCGCACGGGAACAAGAAGCCACATCAGCAAGGCAGCGTCGGCAAGAACCCGCTGTACGTGAACAAGAAGCTGCAGCGGCAAGTCAGCGTCGGCAAGATCCTTCCGCACGGGAACAAGAAGGCGCATCAGCAAGGCAGCCTCGGCAAAATCCCGCCTTACCTGAAGAAGAACCTGCAGTGGCAAGTCAGCGTCGGCAAGATCGTTCCGCACGAGAACAAGAAGCCACATCAGCAAGGCAGCGTCGGCAAGATCCTTCCGCACGGGAACAAGAAGGCGCATCAGCAAGGCAGCGTCGGAAAGATCCCGCTGTACGTGAACAAGAAGCTGCAGCAGCACGTCAGCGTCGGCAAGATCCTTCAGCACCGGAACAAGAAGCCACATCAGCAAGGCAGCGTCGGCAAGATCCCGCCGTACATGGACAAGAAACTGCAGCGGCACGTCAGCGTCGGCAAGTTCCTTCCGCACGGGAACAAGAAGGCGCATCAGCAAGGCAGCGTCGGGAAGATCTTGCTGTATGTGAACAAGAAGCTGCAGCGGCACGTCAGCGTCGGCAAGATCCTTCAGCACGGGAACAAGAAGCCACATCAGCAAGGCAGCGTCGGCAAGATCCCGCTGTACGTTAACAAGAAGCTGCAGCAGCACGTCAGCGTCGGCACAATCATTCCGCACGAAAACAAGAAGCCACATCAGCAAGGCAGCCTCTGCAAGAACCTGCCGTACCTGAAGAAGAAGCTGCAGTGGCACGTCCGCGTCGGCACAATCATTCCGCACGGGAACAAGACGCCACATCAGCAAGGCAGCGTCGGCAAGATCCCGCTGTTCATAAACAAGAAGCTGCAACGGCACGTCAGCGTCGGCAAGATCCTTCCGCACGAGAACAAGAAGCCATATCAGCAAGGCAGCGTCGGCAAGATCCCGCCGTACGTGAACAAGAAACTGCAGCGGCACGTCAGCGTCGCCAAGATTCTTCCGCACGGGAACAAGAAAGCGCATCAACAAGGCAGCATCGGCAAGATCCCGCTGTACGTGAACAAGACGCTGCAGCGGCACGTCAGCGTCGGCAAGATCCTTCAGCACGGGAACAAGAAGCCACATCAGCAAGGCAGCGTCGGCAAGAACCCGCTGTACGTGAACAAGAAGCTGCAGCGGCACGTCATGCGTCGGCAAGATCCTTACGCACGCGAACGAGAAGCCGCATCAAGGCAGCCTCGACAAGATTCTGCTGGACGTGAACAAGAAGCTGCAGCGGCATGTCAGCGTCGGCAAGATCCTTCAGCACGGGAACAAGATGCCACATCAGCAAGGCAGCGTCGGCAAGATCCCGCTGTACGTTAACAAGAAGCTGCAGCAGCACGTCAGCGTCGGCACAATCATTCCGCACGGGAACAAGAAGCCACATCAGCAAGGCAGCCTCGGCAAGATCCCGCCGTACCTGAAGAAGAAGCTGCAGTGGCACGTCAGCGTCGGCAAGATTGTTTCGCACGAGAACAAGAAGCCACATCAGCAAGGCAGCGTCGGCAAGATCCCGCTGTTCGTGAACAAGAAGCTGCAGTGGCACGTCAGCATCGGCAAGATCCTTCAGCACGGGAACAAGAAGCCACGTACGCAAGGCAGCGTCGGCAAGATCCCGCTGTACGTGAACAAAAAGCTGAAGCGGCACGTCAGCGTCGGCACAATCATTCCGCACGCGAACAAGAAGCCACATCAGCAAGGCAGCCTCGGCAAGATCCCGCCGTACCCGAAGAAGAAGCGGCAGTGGCACGTCAGCGTCGGCAAGATCCTTCCGCACGGGAACAAGAAGCCGCATCAGCAAGGCAGCCTCGGCAAGATCCGGCTCTACGTGAACAAGAAGCTGCAGCGGGATGTCAGCGTCGGCACAATCATTCCGCACGGGAACAAGAAGCCACATCAGCAAGGCAGCGTCGGCGAGATCCCGCCGTACGTGAACAAAAAGCTGCAGCGGCACGTCAGCGTCAGCAACATCGTTCCGCACGGGAACAAGAAGCCACATCAGCAAGGCAGCCTCAGCAAGTTGCCGCCGTACCCGAAGAAGAAGCTGCAGTGGCACGTCAGCGTCCGCAAGATCCCGCCGTACGTGAACAAGAAACTGCAGCGGCACGTCGGGGTTGGCAAGATCCTTCCGCGCGGGAACAAGAAGGCGCATCAGCAAGGCAGCACTGGAAAGATCCCGCTGGACGTGAACAAGAAGCTGCAGTGGCACGTCAGCGTCTGCAAGATCCTTCAGCACGAGAACAAGAAGCCACATCAGCACGGCAGCGTCGGCACGAACCCGCTGTACGTAAACAAGAAGCTGCAGCGGCATGTCAGTGTCGGCACAATCATTCCGCACGGGAACAAGACGCCACATCAGCAAGGCAGCGTCGGCAAGATCCCTCTGTACGTGAACAAGAAGCTGCAGCGGCACGTCAGCGTCAGCAAGATCCTTCAGCACGGGAACAAGAAGCCACATCAGCAAGGCAGCCAAAAGCAAGTTCCCGCCGTACCCGAAGAAGAAGCTGCAGTGGCACGTCAGCGTCAGCAAGATCCCGCCGTACGTGAACAAGAAACTGCAGTGGCACGTCGGGGTCGGCAAGATCCTTCCGCACGGGAACAAGAAGGCGCATCAGCAAGGCAGCGTCGAAAAGATCCCGCTGGACGTGAACAAGAAGCTGCAGCGGCACTTCAGCGTCGGCAAGATCCTTCAGCACGAGAACAAGAAGCCACATCAGCACGGCAGCGTCGGAAAGAACCCGCTGTACGTAAACAAGAAGCTGCAGCGGCACGCCAGCGTCGGCAAGATCCTTCTGCACGGGAACAAGAAGGCGCATCAACAAGGCAGCGTCGGCAAGATCCCGCCGTACGTGAACAAGAAACTGCAGCGGCACGTCCGCGTCGGCAAGATCCTTCCGCACGGGAACAAGAAGCCGCATCAGCAAGGCAGCCTCGGCGAGATCCCGCCGTACGTGAACAAAAAGCTGCAGCGGCACGTCAGCGTCGGCAACATCGTTCCGCACGGGAACAAGAAGCCACATCAGCAAGGCAGCCTCAGCAAGTTCCCGCCGTACCCGAAGAAGAAGCTCCCGCCGCGTTGGTCTAGTGGCTAAGGTACTCGGCTGCTGACCCGCAGGTCGCGGGTTCGATTCCCGGCTGCGGCGGCTGCATTTCCGAAGGAGGCGGAAATGTTGTAGGCACGCGTACTCAGATTTGGGTGCACGTTAAAGAACCCCAGGTGGTCAAAATTTCCGGAGCCCTCCACTACAGCGTCTCTCATAATCAAATGGTGGTATTGGGACGTTAAACCCCACAAATCAATCAATCAATCAATCAAGAAGAAGCTGCAGTGGTACGTCAGCGTCTACAAGATCCCGCCGTACGTGAACAAGAAACTGCAGCGGCACGACGGCGTCGGCAAGATCCTTCCGCAGGGAAACAAGAAGGCGCATCAGCAAGGCAGCGTCGGAAAGATCCCGTTGGGCGTGAACAAGAAGCTGCAGCGGCACGTCAGCGTCGGCAAGATCCTTCAGCACGAGAACAAGAAGCCAAATCAGCACGGCAGCGTCGGCAAGAACCCGCTGTACGTAAACATGAAGCTGCAGCGGCACGCCAGCGTCGGCAAGATTCTTCTGCACGGGAACAAGAAGGCGCATCAGCAAGGCAGCCTCGGCAAGATACCGCTGTACGTGAACAAGAAGCTGCAGCGGCACGTCAGCGTCGGCAAAATCCTTCCGCACGGGAACAAGAAGCCACATCAGCAAGGCAGCGTCGGCAAGATCCCGCCGTACGTGAACAAGAAGCTGGAGTGGCACGTCAGCGTCGGCAAGATCCTTCCGCACGAGAACAAGAAGCTGCATCAGCAAGGCAGCCTCGGCATGATCCCACCGTACCTGAAGAAGAAGCTGCAGTGGCGCGCCAGCGTCGGCAAGATCGTTCCGCACGAGAACAAGAAGCCACATCAGCAAGGCAGCGTCGGCAAGATCGCGCTGTTCGTGAACAAGAAGCTGCAGCGGCACGTCAGCGTCGGCAAGATACTTCAGCACGGGAACAAGAAGCCACATCAGCAAGGCAGCGTCGGCAATATCCCGCTGTACGTGAACAAAAAGCTGAAGCGGCACGTCAGCGTCGGCACAATCATTCCGCACGGGAACAAGAAGCCACATCAGCAAGGCAGCCTCGGCAAGATCCCGCCGTACCTGAAGAAGAAGCTGCAGTGGCACGTCAGCGTCGGCAAGATCGTTTCGCACGAGAACAAGAAGCCACATCAGCAAGGCAGCACCGGCAAAATCACGCTGTACGTGAACAAGAAGCTGCAGCGGCACGTCAGCGTCAGCAAGATCCTTCCGTGCGGAAACAAGAAGCTTCATCAGCAACGCAGCGTCAGCAAGATCCTGCTGTACGCGAACAAGAAGCTGCAGCGGCACGTCAGCATTGGCACAATCATTCCGCACGGGAACAAGAAGCCACATCAGCAAGGCAGCCTCGGCAAGATCCCGCTGTACCCGAAGAAGAAGCTGCAGTGACACGTCAGCGTCGGCAAGATTGTTCCGCACGAGAACAAGAAGTCACATCAGCAAGGCAGCCTCGGCAAGATCACCCTGTACGTGGACAAGAAGCTGCAGCGGCACGTCAGCGTCGGCAAGATCCTTCCGCACGGGAACAAGAAGCCGCATCAGCAAGGAAGCCTCGGCAAGATCCGGCTGTACGTGAACAAGAAGCTGCAGCGGCATGTCAGCGTCGACACAATCATTCCACACGGGAACAAGACGCCACATCAGCAAGGCAGCGTCGGCAAGATCCCGCTGTACGTGAACAAGAAGCTGCAGCGGCACGTCAGCGTCAGCAAGATCCTTCAGCACGGGAACAAGAAGCCACATCAGCAAGGCAGCGTCGGCGAGATCCCTCCGTACGTGAACAAAAAGCTGCAGCGGCACGTCAGCGTCGGCAACATCGTTCCGCACAGGTACAAGAAGCCACATCAGCAAGGCAGCCTCAGCAAGTTCCCGCCGTACCCGAAGAAGAAGCTGCAGTGGTACGTCAGCGTCGGCAAGATCCCGCCGTACGTGAACAAGAAACTGCAGCGGCACGTCGGGGTCGGCAAGATCCTTCCGCACGGGAACAAGAAGGCGCATCAGCAAGGCAGCGTCGGAAAGATCCCGCCGTACGTGAACAAGAAGCTGGAGTGGCACGTCAGCGTCGGCAAGATCCTTCCGCACGAGAACAAGAAGCCACGTCAGCAAGGCAGCGTCGGCAAGATCCCGCTGTACGCAAACAAAAAGCTGAAGCGGCACGTCAGCGTCGGCACAATAATTCCGCACGGGAACAAGAAGCCACATCAGCAAGGCAGCCTCGGCAAGATCCCGCCGTACCCGAAGAAGAAGCTGCAGTGACACGTCAGCGTCGGCAAGATCGTTCCGCACAACAACAAGAAGTCACATCAGCAAGGCAGCCTCGACAAGATCCCCCTGTACGTGAACAAGAAGCTGCAGCGGCACGTCAGCGTCGGCAAGATCCTTCCGCACGGGAACAAGAAGGCGCATCAGCAAGGCAGCCTTAACAAGATCCCGCTGTACGTGAACAAGAAGCTGCAGCGGCACGTCAGCGTCGGCAAAATCCTTCCGCACGGGAACAAGAAGCCACATCAGCAAGGCAGCGTCAGCAAGATCCCGCCGTACGTGAACAAGAAGCTGGAGTAGCACGTCAGCATCGGCAAGATCCTTCCGCACGAGAACAAGAAGCTGCATCAGCAAGGCAGCGTCAGCAAGATCCTGCTGTACGCGAACAAGAAGCTGCAGTGGCACGTCAGCGTCGGCAAAATCATTCCGCACGGGAAAAAGAAGCCACATCAGAAAGGCCGCCTCGGCCAGATCCCGCCGTACCTGAATAAGAAGCTGCAGTGGCACGTCAGCGTTGGCAAGATCGTTCCGTACGAGAACAAGAAGCCACATAAGCAAAGCAGCGTCGGCAAGATCCCGCCGTACCTGAAGAAGAAGCTGCAGTGGCACGTCAGCATCGGCAAGATGCTTCCGCACGGGAACAAGAAGCCGCATCAGCAAGGCAGCGTCGGCAAGATCCCGCTGTACAGGGACAAGAAGCTGCAGTGGCACGTCAGAGTCGGCACGATCCTTCAGCACGGGAACAAGAAGCCACATCAGCAAGGCAGCGTCGGCAAGATCCTTCCGCACGGGAACAAGAAGCTGCATCAGCAAGGCAGCGTCAGCAAGATCCTGCTGTACGCGAACAAGAAGCTGCAGCGGCACGTCAGCGTCGGCACAATCTTTCCGCACGGCAACAAGAAGGTGCATCAGCAAGGCAGCATCGGAAAGATCCCGCTGTACGTGAACAAGAAGCTGCAGCGGCACGTCAGCAGCGGCAAGATCCTTCCGTACGGGAACAAGAAGCTTCATCAGCAACGCAGCGTCAGCAAGATCCTGCTGTACGCGAACAAGAAGCTGCAGCAGCACGTCAGCGTCGGCACAATCATTCCGCATGGGAACAAGACGCCACATAAGCAAGGCAGCGTCAGCAAGATCCCGCTGTTCGTGAACGAGAAGCTGCAGCGGCACGTCGGCGTCGGCAAGATCCTTGAGCACGGGAACAAGAAGCCACGTCAGCAAGGCAGCGTCGGCAACATCCCGCTGTACGTGAACAAAAAGCTGAAGCGGCACGTCAGCGTCGGCACAATCATTCTGCACGGGAACAAGAAGCCACATCAGCAAGGCAGCCTCGGCAAGATCCCGCCGTACCCGAAGAAGAAGCTGCAGTGACACGTCAGCGTCGGCAAGATCGTTCCGCACGAGAACAAGAAGTCACATCAGCAAGGCATCCTCGGCAAGATCCCCCTGTACGTGAACAAGAAACTGCAGTGGCACGTCAGCGTCAGCAAGATGCTTCCGTACGGGAACAAGAAGCTTCATCAGCAACGCAGCGTCAGCAAGATCCTGCTGTACGCGAACAAGAAGCTGCAGCGGCACGTCAGCGTCGGCACAATCATTCCGCACGGGAACAAGACGCCACATCAGCAAGGCAGCGTCGGCTAGAACCCGCTGTTCGTGCACGAGAAGCTGCAGCGGCACGTCTGCGTCGGCAAGATCCTTCAGCACGGGAACAAGAAGCCACGTCAGAAAGGCAGCATCGGCAAGATCCCGCTGTACGTGAACAAAAAGCTGAAGCGGCACGTCAGCGTCGGCAAGATCCTTCCGCACGAGAACAAGAAGCCACATCAGCAAGGCAGCCTCGGCAAGATCCCGCCGTACCCGAAGAAGAAGCTGCAGTGACACGTCAGCGTCGGCAAGATCGTTCCGCACAAGAACAAGAAGTCACATCAGCAAGGCAGCCTCGACAAGATCCCCCTGTACGTGAACAAGAAGCTGCAGCGGCACGTCAGCGTCGGCAAGATCCTTCCGCACGGGAACAAGAAGGCGCATCAGCAAGGCAGCCTTGGCAAGTTCCCGCTGTACGTGAACAAGAAGCTGCAGCGGCACGTCAGCGTCGGCAAAATCCTTCCGCACGGGAACAAGAAGCCACATCAGCAAGGCAGCATCGGCAAGATCCCGCCGTACGTGAACAAGAAGCTGGAGTGGAACGTCAGCTTCGGCAAGATCCTTCCGCACGAGAACAAGAAGCTGCATCAGCAAGGCAGCGTCAGCAAGATCCTGCTGTACGCGAACCAGAAGCTGCAGTGGCACGTCAGCGTCGGCAAAATCATTCCGCACGGGAACAAGAAGCCACATCAGCAAGGCCGCCTCGGCCAGATCCCGCCGTACCTGAATAAGAAGCTGCAGCGGCACGTCAGCGTTGGCAAGATCGTTCCGCACGAGAACAAGAAGCCACTTAAGCAAAGCAGTGTCGGCAAGATCCCGCCGTACCTGAAGAAGAAGCTGCAGTGGCACGTCAGCATCGGCAAGATGCTTCCGCACGGGAACAAGAAGCCGCATCAGCAACGCAGCGTCGGCAAGATCTCACTGTACAGGGACAAGAAGCTGCAGTGGCACGTCAGAGTCGGCACGATCCTTCAGCACGGGAACAAGAAGCCACATCAGCAAGGCAGCGTCGGCAAGATCCCGCCGTACGTGAACAAGAAGCTGCAGGGGCACGTCAGCGTCGGCACAATCTTTCCGCACGGGAACAAGAAGGTGCATCAGCAAGGCAGCATCGGAAAGATCCCGCTGTACGTGAACAAGAAGCTGCAGCGGCACGTCAGCAGCGGCAAGATCCTTCAGCACGGGAACAAGAAGCAACATCAGCAAGGCAGCGTCGGCAAGAACCCGCTGTACGTGAACAAGAAGCTGCAGCGGCACGTCAGCGTCGGCAAGACCCTTTCGCACGGGAACAAGAAGCCACATCAGCAAGGCAGCCTCAGCAAGATGCCGCCGTACCTAAAGAAGAAGCTGCAGCGGCACGTCAGCGTCGGCAAGATCGTTCCACACGAGAACAAGAAGCCACATCAGCAAGGCAGCGTCGGCAAGATCCCGCTGTACGTGAACAAAAAGCTGAAGCGGCACGTCAGCGTCGGCACAATCATTCCGCACGGGAACAAGAAGCCATATCAGCAAGGCAGCACCGGCAAAATCCAGCTGTACGTGAACAAGAAGCTGCAGCGGCACGTCAGCGTCAGCAAGATCCTTCCGTACGGGAACAAGAAGCTTCATCAGCAACGCAGCGTCAGCAAGATCCTGCTGTACGCGAACAAGAAGCTGCAGCGGCACGTCAGCGTCGGCACAATCATTCCGCACGGTAACAAGACTCCACATCAGCAAGGCAGCGTCGGCAAGATCCCGCTGTTCGTGAACAAGAAGCTGCAGCGGCACGTCTGCGTCGGCAAGATCCTTCAGCACGGGAACAAGAAGCCACGTCTGCAAGGCAGCGTCGGCAACATCCCGCTGTACGTGAACAAAAAGCTTAAGCGGCACGTCAGCGTCGGCACAATCATTCTGCACGGGAACAAGAAGCCACATCAGCAAGGCAGCCTCGGCAAGATCCCGCCGTACCCGACGAAGAAGCTGCAGTGACACGTCAGCGTCGGCAAGATCGTTCCGCACGAGAACAAGAAGTCACATCAGCAAGGCAGCCTCGGCAAGATCCCCCTGTACGTGAACAAGAAGCTGCAGGGGCACGTCAGCGTTGGCAAGATCCTTCCGCACGGGAACAAGAAGCCGCATCAGCAAGGAAGCCTCGGCAAAATCCAGCTGTACGTGAACAAGAAGCTGCAGCGGCATGTCAGCGTCGGCAAGATCCTTCAGCACGGGAACAAGAAGCCACATCAGCAAGGCAGCGTCGGCAAGATCCCGCTTTACGTGAACAAGAAGCTGCAGCGGCACGTCAGCGTCGGCAAAATCCTTCCGCACGGGAACAAGAAGCCACGTCAGAAGGGCAGTGTCGGTAAGACCTGCCGTACGTGAACAAGAAGCTGCAGTGGCACGTCAGCGTCGGCAAGATCCTTCCGCACGAGAACAAGAAGCTGCATCAGCAAGGCAGCGTCAGCAAGATCCTGCTGTACGGGAACAAGAAGCTGCAGTGGCACGTCAGCGTCGGCAAGATCCTTCCGCACGGCAACAAGAAGGTGCATCAGCAAGGCAGCATCGGAAAGATCCCGCTGTACGTGAACAAGAAGCTGCAGCGGCACGTCAGCGGCGGCAAGATCCTTCAGCACGGGAACAAGAAGCAACATCAGCAAGGCAGCGTCGGCAAGAACCCGCTGTACGTGAACAAGAAGCTGCAGCGGCACGTCAGCGTCGGCAAGACCCTTTCGCACGGGAACAAGAAGCCACATCAGCAAGGCAGCCTCGGCAAGATCCCGCCGTACCTGAAGAAGAAGCTGCAGTGGCACGTCAGCGTCGGCAAGTTCGTTCCGCACGAGAACAAGAAGCCACATAAGCAAAGCAGCGTCGGCGAGATCCCGCCGTACCTGAAGAAGCTGCAGTGGCACGTCAGCGTCGGCAAGATGCTTCCGCACGAGAACAAGAAGCCGCATCAGCAAGGCAGCGTCGGCAAGATCCCGCTGTACGTGGACAAGAAGCTGCAGCGGCACGCAGCGTCGGCAAGATCCTTCCGCACGGGAACAAGAAGGTGCATCAGCAAGGCAGCATCGGAAAGATCCCGCTGTACGTGAACAAGAAGCTGCAGCGGCACGTCAGCGGCGGCAAGATCCTTCAGCACGGGAACAAGAAGCAACATCAGCAAGGCAGCGTCGGCAAGAACCCGCTGTACGTGAACAAGAAGCTGCAGCGGCACGTCAGCGTCGGCAAGACCCTTTCGCACGGGAACAAGAAGCCACATCAGCAAGGCAGCCTCAGCAAGATGACGCCGTACCTAAAGAAGAAGCTGCAGCGGCACGTCAGCGTCGGCAAGATCGTTCCACACGAGAACAAGAAGCCACATCAGCAAGGCAGCGTCGGCAAGATCCCGCCGTACGTGAACAAGAAACTGCAGCGGCACGGCATTGTCGGCAAGATCCTTCCGCACGGGAATAAGAAGCTTCATCAGCAACGCAGCGTCAGCAAGATCCCACCGTACGTGAACAAGAAACTGCAGCGAAACGCCACTGTCGGCAAGATCTTTCCGCACGGGAACAAGAAGCCGCATCAGCAAGGCAGCGTCGGCAAGATCCCGCTGTACGTGAACAAGAAGCTGCAGCGGCACGTCAGCGTCAGCAAGATCCTTCCGCACGGGAACAAGAAGCTTCATCAGCAACGCAGCGTCAGCAAGATCTTGCTGTACGCGAACAAGAAGCTGCAGCGGCACGTCAGCGTCGGCACAATCAGTCCGCACGGGAACAAGACGCCACATCAGCAAGGCAGCGTCGGCAAGATCCCGCTGTTCGTGAACAAGAAGCTGCAGCGGCACGTCAGTGTCGGCAAGATCCTTCAGCACGAGAATAAGAAGCCACATCAGCAAGGCAGCGTCGGCAAGATCCCGCCGTACGTGAACAAGAAACTGCAGCGGCACGTCAGCGTCGGTAAGATCCTTCCGCACGGGAACAAGAAGGCGCATCAGCAAGGCAGCGTCGGCAAGATCCCGCTGTACGTGAACAAGAAGCTGCAGCGGCACGTCAGCGTCGGCAAGATCCTTCAGCACGGGAACAAGAAGCCACATCAGCAAGGCAGCGTCGGCAAGAACCCGCTGTACGTGAACAAGAAGCTGCAGCGGCACGGCAGCGTCGGCAAGATCCTTCCGCACGGGAACAAGAAGCCGCATCAACAAGGCAGCCTCGGCAAGATCCCGCTGTATGTGCACAAGAAGCTGCAGTGGCACGTCAGCGTCGGCAAGATCCTTCAGCACGGGAACAAGAAGCCACATCAGTAGGCAGCGTCGGCAAGATCCCGCTGTACGTGAACAAGAATCTGCAGCGGCACGTCAGCGTCGGCAAAATCCTTCCGCACGGAAACAAGAAGCCACTTCAGCAAGGCAGCGTCGGCAAGATCCCGCCCTTCGTGAACAAGAAGCTGCAGCGGCACGTCAGCGTCGGCAAGATCCTTCCGCACGAGAACAAGAAGCCACAAGAGCAAGGCAGCGTCGGCAAGATCCCGCTGTACGCGAACAAGAAGCTGCAGCGGTGCGTCAGCGTTGGCACAATCATTCCGCACGGGAACAAGAAGCCACATCAGCAAGGCAGCCTCGGCAAGATCCCGCTGTACGTGAACAAGAAGCTGCAGCGGCACGTCAGCGTCGGCAAGATCCTTCCGCACGAGAACAAGAAGCCACAAGAGCAAGGCAGCGTCGGCAAGATCCCCCTGTACGTGATCAAGAAGCTGCAGCGGCATGTCAGCGTCGGCAAGATCCTTCAGCACGGGAACAAGAAGCCACATCAGCAAGGCAGCGTCGGCAAGATCCCGCTTTACGTGAACAAGAAGCTGCAGCGGCACGTCAGCGTCGGCAAAATCCTTCCGCACGGGAACAAGAAGCCACGTCAGAAGGGCAGTGTCGGTAAGACCTGCCGTACGTGAACAAGAAGCTGCAGTGGCACGTCAGCGTCGGCAAGATCCTTCCGCACGAGAACAAGAAGCTGCATCAGCAAGGCAGCGTCAGCAAGATCCTGCTGTACGGGAACAAGAAGCTGCAGTGGCACGTCAGCGTCGGCAAAATCATTCCGCAAGGGAACAAGAAGCCACATCAGCAAGGCAGCCTCGGCAAGATCCCGCCGTACCTGAAGAAGAAGCTGCAGTGGCACGTCAGCGTCGGCAAGTTCGTTCCGCACGAGAACAAGAAGCCAAATAAGCAAAGCAGCGTCGGCAAGATCCCGCCGTACCTGAAGAAGCTGCAGTGGCACGTCAGCGTCGGCAAGATGCTTCCGCACGAGAACAAGAAGCCGCATCAGCAAGGCAGCGTCGGCAAGATCCCGCTGTACGTGGACAAGAAGCTGCAGCGGCACGCAGCGTCGGCAAGATCCTTCCGCACGGGAACAAGAAGGTGCATCAGCAAGGCAGCATCGGAAAGATCCCGCTGTACGTGAACAAGAAGCTGCAGCGGCACGTCAGCGTCGGCAAAATCCTTCCGCACGGAAACAAGAAGCCACTTCAGCAAGGCAGCGTCGGCAAGATCCCGCCCTTCGTGAACAAGAAGCTGCAGTGGCACGTCAGCGTCGGCAAGATCCTTCCGCACGGGAACAAGAAGCTGCATCAGCAAGGCAGCGTCAGCAAGATCCCGCTGTACGCGAACAAGAAGCTGCAGTGGTGCGTCAGCGTTGGCACAATCATTCCGCACGGGAACAAGAAGCCACATCAGCAAGGCAGCCTCGGCAAGATCCCGCTGTACGTGAACAAGAAGCTGCAGCGGCACGTCAGCGTCGGCAAGATCCTTCCGCACG
>WOVY01003080.1:0-87692 GCA_013436015.1 Rhipicephalus annulatus
CTGCAGTCTCAATCAGCGAATGGTTCCAGAACGCGAAGACGAAGGAAAAAAGATGGCCAGGCCATCCAGTCCAGTTCACCGGGAGCAGGCTATAGGGTTCATGCATTGTCGCCGCCGCAATGTTTATACCCTTCACCCGACACCGGGGGGCGCAGCAAAACGAAGCGAAATAACGCTATATAGAATGGTAAGAGGGCAGGTTTTGCGAAGTGGTCTCGCAGCAACAACAAAGCGAGTCCCGGGCCGCCCTAGGCGCGCCCGGACACTTAATCTCGCCGTCGAACGGCCGGCGGCAGCGTCGGCATGCCATCGCGGACGCGCTGACCGCTGGCTGCTGCTGCTACGAGAATCGTCCCCCCCCCCCCCCCCCCCGTGTGTAAGTGTGTGCATAAATGCAGTTCAAGGCTCGAGTAATGGCCGGCCACCATTATTCTTTTCGGGCCCGGGCGCCCTAATGCGTGCCGAGAGTTGTTCGATCGCTCGCGCGAGCTGCCGATAATTGCGTCCCGGCCGTAATTGCCGGCCCCGGTCATCGCGGCGCAAGCGGTCGGTGCGGTGCGGCCGGCCGGTTGGTCGGGCCGAATGCCACCGCGAGCTCTGCAGAGACAAGACGACGACGCAATCGCTAATGCCTCATTACAATATTTTATGGTCCTCCGCGGCCTTCTTTCCCTCCCCGGAACAAAGGAGCGGACCCCGCCCCGGGCTAAGACGCCGTGGGGGCCGGGCCATCTATTTATTCAGGACGAAGACGACGACCAGGCTTCGGCAGCCGCGCGTCTGAGTATGGTCATTCCTAGTCGCGTGTCCTTTTTTTGTTTTCTTTCTTACTTTCCGTGTCTTTGTAGGGTGATAGGAGGTCTCTCCTCGCGCGCCGCCAATTTGTGAGCCGGCCCATCACGTGACCCCGCGAGCTCTGTGATCCTTCGACGATCGAGCGGGTCGAACGTGCATCGAACTTGCGCGTGCGCTGTTCGCGCACGTATGTCACGTGTCTTCCGGTACTGGCCAACTCATGTTCTCTGCGATTCTGCGGTCTACAACATGGGGCTTGACCGCTGCGAATAAGCGATGTCGCTACGAGCTTGTTATTCGCGTTCCATCACGCCATGACTTGTGGGACACACTGAACTGGTGTCCTAAGGTATACACTGGCATATCCGGAACGACGTACCGAAAAAAACTGATGATCCATGCCGCTGGTCGTGCTATGCTTCTGCGCTGGTTTATGGTTGTAATAGGCACGAGTGACGATGACTGGCTAACAGCGTACCTGCACAGAGCTTTGCGCAAAATCGTTTAAACTGCGAAGCTGTTCTCAGTTGATGGAGGCTTTCACGAAAGCCCAGAATTCGTATAGTAACGCAGGTAGACATTATAAACGGATGGGTACCCACATAAGTTAAATAATATGAGTACAGACCACTGATCCACTGAGAGGGGGGGGGGCAAATGTTGACACAGCGAAGAGTATGTGTGACAGAAATCTGTCCGGCCCTTATCAGACAACTATCATCATCGTAAACGCGTATAAGCATAGAAGTTTGTTGAATCCCGCAACGCACAACTTCCACTTAAACGGAACAGGACAACAGATAGCCCACCAAATGGCGTGCACGTTACCCACAGACCTGTTTTTCTTATTGCGACAAATACTTGCCTTAGGGCATATTTTTGCGAGTATGTGTATTAAATGTGCGCCGTTAGGCCGGTGTTCTGTCGTCACAACCACTGTCGTGTGATACTTTTTGTATATAACAAGTGGTGGTTATAATAGCACCTCAAAGCTTAACAAAGAGTATTTGATAAAGAGTAGTTATACAAAGTATATGAACAACTTTGCGAAACAGGGAAAATTCGATAGCCTGACGACGAGAAGGCCACCAGCATCGTGGTGTCATCAGCGACAGCGAAGCTCAGCTAGCAGATTTTTCATCGACATGTCATTGCATGCTAAACATTCGGCGTTGTCTCGAAACGCGCTTCACTTTCTCATTTGTTGCTTTTAACAAAGAACTGGCGTACAGGAAAAAAAAAAAGAGCACACACATTTAGGGCATCCTGAAAACAAGGTGCAACACCGAACATAAAGCATATATATTACCGCTATCGTGGCTGATGACAATCTCGCCCCGCCCACGGAATATTTGGCAAACTGTTACCTTTCGCACTTTCTTATTGAATCAAGCCTTCGATTCTTAATTAATACCTGGAGTTATTTTTTACGTCCCGAAACCCCGATGATTGAGTGACGCCGCAAGTGGAGGGCTCCGGAAATGGCGACCATCTGGGGTTGGTTTGACGCGTGCATATATAATATTGCGCAGCACACGGGCCTCTGGCTTTCGCCTCCATCGAATTGTGACCACTGTGGCGGGAATCGAACCCGTGACCTTCGGATCGGCAGCCGAGCACCGCGTCACTATACTGTAGCGGGCTGCCATTGATGTTTTAACTTCAACTCTCATCAAATGCGTTTGGCCCTATAGCTTATTTTAGACTTATAGACCTTGAGAAAGGGTCGACGCTCCATTAACTCGTCACGACCTCGCAGTGTTCTATAGTTTCGCCAGAGAATAATCAACGCTTTAGCGTATGCTCCGTTCTGGTCTATGCGAAATGACGTTGGCGTGTTACCGGTATACCGGACGTGATATATCGCGATGCCTGTTTTATGGACGCATTTCGCTGTTTGGTGACCGTTCTTCTTTTAAAAAAGAAAACCGCTAAAATGGAAGCGTGTCAACTAACAATTACGCTGTTTTTGAAAATTTACATCAACGGCAGAAAAACACACACACTCTTTAGAGTGATGACTGGTGTGTTTGTTTTGTTGAGCTGTGTGCTACGAGATAGCTTTAATAGTCCGGCCGCTTTTAATAACGAAGCGCTTAAAAAAAAAGCTTGCCGTAATTTGTTTGTGCGGGCAAACAGAAAAATTAGGGAACCCTAAAGCTTCGCTTTTAGCAGTGGAACGCGATAGTGATCTTCCGTTCCTATTGTGCGTACTTCAAACACTCAGTGCAAGAAACTTTTTTGAACTTGATATGCACCCATTGCGTGACCTTAAGGAAACTGCCGCCGTAGCGTGTGTGCCTTTTGTTGTCGGTTACCGGCTTCAAACCACGAAGTCACTATGATAATTGCATGTTCTGACGCCCGATAGCAATAGGCGCTCGTGCCACGCATTATTACAGAAATGCTTCATGTATGTATTGTGAAGCGTGAATACAGGACGCGTGTGTTTGTAACGAATGCGTCACATTCGCTGCATTTCCAAGCAGAGGAAGTTATTTTCAATGTATTCACAAGCAGCGACGTGTAACCGTGTGGTAGAGCATCCGCCTGCCACGCAAACGACTCGAGTTCGATCGCCACTTGGACCCAGGTTCTTTTATCCTTTACTTTATGTGCATCGTTCTCGATTTTTCGGTCGCGCATAAGATGATTATTTTTCGTTCACAACCAACGACGCCGACGCCAGAATTTCTGCGAAACGAGCTCTTTAACGCTGTCGCGTTAAAACTATCATCGCCATAAACGGGTATACGACCTACAGCGAATTTGTGTGTGCTGTGATCGTTGGTTAGCCCAACAAATCACAGCGATTTGTTGGGCTAACCATTCACTGCCCTTCATTATAAGGGACCGGATGTGAGACTTGCCCACAGCGATTGGGCAAGTCCCACATCCGGTCCCCTAAAAATGAAGGCAATGGTTATCCCAACAAATCCTAAGCGGCTTCCTGCCACATAAATTTGGCAAATCCCACCACTAAGCACGGGTGCCTTAAAAATGAAGAGCCCAACAAATCGCTGTGAAGTGACGGTGGTGAGTCGAGAAGACCCCGGCTATGCACGTGTACAACGAGATAATACTATAGGAAAGGGGACAGGCAACGGCGGCTGCGGAAAGACCCCGATGCGATATGCAAGGCCCATGCCAACGGCGACGTGCTTGTAGATTTATGAAAGGTGCGAATGTCTGGTTTAAGCGTGAGTTTATGACTCCGCAGTTTGAACGTCCGTTTTGTGTGTGTGTGACTCTCTGTGGTTTAGCTGGAACCGCTTTGCACTGAGAATGAACCGAGAAACAACATGTACCGCCTATAGCTGAGGCCTAGAAACAACCTTCAAGCAGCCAGATTAGTTTTCCAGAAACGTATAGTTTTGCTGCCTAACTGAGCCTTTCGCGGCTTTGTGCAGCCTTCGCCATTTTATTTTTGATGGATGAATGAATGCAATGCGAGCGCCCTCATTGTAGAGGGGCGGTGATCAGTGAGCCGAAACGATCAATCTTTTAATTCTACCTAACGCCTTGACGGTACCATAATTACGTATTTTTTTCCATAAACAAACTTGAACTGTAATTTCATACCTTAACTACTTCCATTTGGCTGCCAGCGCCATCTAGTTGCAAACTCCTTCGTGATCTAAAATATCCCTAACGCGCTTGTTATTCACGCTTTCGGTAATAATCACGCACTTCGGAAGCGTTACGTATGAACCTCGTGGGCAGACTAAAGCGCACTGATGATGCGCTCGTGTGCTTATTGATTATTTTATTTGAGAGACGCACCTTCGAAGATAGTGCCGCTGCATAGAGGCAATAAACGTGCATCACTCTTAACACCAGTGGTTTCGTGCTGAGGCCCATCGGTCACACTATAACAGCCGATACGATTGACCTTATAGGCCATCACCCGCCTATATACGATAGGCGTGTATAATTGCGATTACGGAGCTTGGTAAACCCGTTATGCCTATATATAAGCACTGTATATCCTGAAGCGCTGGTTACGTGCTGTAGTATCACTAACGAACAGTGCGTTCGAGCTATACAGAGGGATCTTGATTTACCGTCGAGAGGTCGAAGACGACTTGTCGCAGCGCCCTCTAAATAGGAAGTGCGACAGTGTGCCTCATTTAGGCTATCTGCTGTATTGTGCCACTGTACGGCGTGCGCAAGCAAATGAAGAAGCATGCAGTTGCCAAATAAAGTCAAAACTACGCGCCGCCGCGAAATTGCACGTCGTTCATATAGAGCGTAGCTACACGCGCGCCCACGTCTGGCCGCAGGATTGCACAGATGCCTCTTGACGCAGGATCGCAGCCATACAGGTGTTTGGGATGCCACGGCGAGCTGGTTATATATATAAAAAAACCCCGACCGGAGGCTGCAATTACGTGCCGAACGGTCGCTTATCGCGATGACCCGTACGCTTCCAGGACTTCCATGGAAGGGTCAAAAATTGTACAGTAGCTGCCAGCGGCGTTCCTCGTGGCCTCTGCGGCTGCGCTAGTGGCGCCTGGCCACGCAACCTCTAATTAGCATCGCTTGCCATTTCTGCATGCATGCATGCACCGGCTGTAATCATGCGCTGCACTTGTTTGGACCGCCGCCGCCGCCGCGTTGACCTTCTGTGGATTTTGTTTGCGCGTAATCGTCGAAATTTATAGCCCGCCAATGATTATATATATATATATATATATATATATATATATATATATATATATATATATATATATATATATATATATATATATACTGTTGAATAATGGGCAAGCCCGCGAGCCCTTCAAGGAAGAACTTCGAAGAAGAGGGCTTATAGGAGAGTATTTTTGCGACGAGTCAGTTTTCAGTGTGCGCGAATGTCCTAAGATTATACGAATTACCGGCAATTAATATCTGTGTTCTAAGAATAAATGGGGTGAGTTGATCTATAAGTCAGCGGTCAGCATCCTATGGTTCAGACTCGTTCTTCTTTTATCAAACGCATCGATGCCGCAAATGTGTTTATATATTATCGACAATACTATCACTTAAGTTTTCTCGAGCGCATTGAACAGTCAACGAAAATAGAAAGAAAAAATGTTATGCGAGAGAAGATTTACGGAATATCTAGTAAAGTGCATCGCGTTGTAAGCCCAGTTTATGCTTGTCTCCAGCGCACACTCCTGTATTGGACGATACAGAGGTCGCATCTACGATACGCCTGTGTATGCTGTCTCGAATCACATTGGCATACTGGAACAGAAGTATTATTTATTAAATGTCATATACGGGGCTGGAGACCCTGCCTTACTACTCACACGTTGGAACCAGGCGGCCAAGCCCCATGTCCCTGTCATTGATACCGGATATCTACGACTTGCTGCTTGTGGTCATGATCTCATCATGCTTGAAAAATTTACCAACTGTATACTGAAAACTGCTGTTGCAGCATCTTGTGTCAACTTTGATCAATCGAGCACTTTTCGGACCCACTATGTTGCGACATATCCCGATCACGCCGCTTGTGCCATTGGCAACATTCGCAGGACGCGTGTGGGGATCGACTTCTTCGCCCCACGGGGTCCTTCCCCTTTCGCTGGCCGCATTGAGATTGCGAGCTGGAAATAGCCAGCGTGCCGGTAAACAAAGACCACTCTCCGACGCTGTGCACGCGCGAACACTGTCCAGGCGCTCTGCTTCCCAAGACGAGAAGCTGCGGCTTTTTTCGCTGCGGCCTCTGCTTGATGCATGCACTCGGCGCTCGAGAGCTACAGACCGAAGGAGTCCGGTAGCGGACGTCGTCGAAGAGGAACACCATGCCGCGTACGCTGTACCCTTCTCCTGGCGAGAGCGTGGACTTTCTCGTCTCTGCGGAGAACCGACGTCGTTCATCCATCCTGCTGTTCGTTGTTAACCCGATGGCCAGAGCTGGCTACATCGCTTCCGGCTTTGTTCCACTACAGACGAGCACTCCCGTTATTTTCTTTGGGAGACACGCTTCCACTCTCGCTTTATGGACGTACATCACTCTCCGTAGGGACAGTTCAACTCAATTACGCTGTGTTCGCAGTGCAGGTACAGTGCCGTGGATAGATGATAGCAGAAATATTTAGCATTAAGACGGGACCCGACACAGCATTCTCTCTCGTCTCTGACTTTGCTATCATGCATGTAGCTGTACGAAGCTTTTTTATCAGTGGGCCACCTTGCCGCGGTGGTCTAGTAAGGTACTCGGCTGCTCACCCGCAGGTCGCGGGACCGAATCCCGGCTGCGGCGTCTGCATGTTTTAAGGAGGCGAAAATTCCGTAGGCCCATGTGCTCACAGCCCTCCATTACGGCACCTTTCATGATGATATGTCGGTTTTGTGACGTTAAACCCCACATATCAATCATCAATTATAGGCGGGCCTATTTCGACCCTAGTGGTATATATAGACTCACACGAACTGCAAGATCAATTACCTGCACATAACTTGCTCCACCTGTTCCAAGAAACTCGTCTTACCAGCCGCTTACCTATCGTGTTATCATTCGCCAAGACTGGCTATCGCGCCATGGGTGTGCAGACCTCCGTGCTTGTATCTGTGTGAATTCATGGTTGGAAGAGTCTATCGAAAATTTTTGAACGTCGACTGCGAAAATCAGTGCCAATGGTGAAGCTGTGCCATCTCGCTGCCTTCGACACAAAGCAGGGCACGGCGTAAAATATACTTTGTCGCTGCTTACTGTTCATTGTTTTATTAGTGCAGGCTATAGCGGAAAAATCGAAAGCTGCATTGCGGTTGGCATTTTAGTCATGCAGCGCGCGCCTGTTACTCTCTCTCCTGTCTGTCATCGTCCTCTATTGCTGCTGTTTTCTCTTTTCCATTGTGAACACTCACGTGATTTTTGAAGGCTATTGCCATCATCACTGATGTTTCTGTTGCTTTCATTGCTTTCAAGTTATAATTTCGCTTTCAAAAGAGAATATGGTGGTTCGAGGGTAGCAGTGATGCTCATTTCTGAAATCCATGAGCAAGCAGCGTCGTTCGTGGGGAGGAGGGGGGTCATGCGTGAGGCACTGGGCAGTCGAACCCAGTGCCTGGAGGCTCTAAACCATTTCATGAAGGCTGCGGTACTTTACAATGACACTCGTCCCTGTCTTTCGTTTCTCATTTCCCCCTATATTTCGCTGTACCGAAGTCCTCAGCCTCCTGATGACGCATCACCATAACAAACAGCAATGGCTCTATGGAATCAATTGCAGACACGGCTGACAAAAATAACCGCTTGTTCTGAACAAGATATCCACGTTCACAACGTATGAAAATAAGAGGCGTGTTGTCGTATCTTTAACACGCGCATGGTTCGCCCGTACTCGACTGCGTGCTGCGGGATTCGGAACACACGCCATTAGTAAAGACAGCCGCAGAAAACCCGCGACATCTGTGTTTGAGACTACGTGCAGCTGCTTTGAAACGAATGAAATAAAACACATAGATGCTATAGATAAGACGACATCGCTGATGATTTCAGTTGTCCCTATAGTAAGCGGACCAGATCGTCGGAGCAGCAGACGCCAAAGGGTGAGATAAGCTATTTTACGATAAGATCCCTCCGCGATTGCGGTAAGGCACGGACGGATTAACAACAAATGCGAGATTTTGCTTCTCTTTGCATCGGTACCCACATTACTTTGGATAAAGAGCTGGTACGGTGAGGAAGCATTTCGTTATCTCATCGCCTGCATCTCATCTATACCTCCCACAGCGACCGCATATATTTCGCGTCACAAGTGACGATCGTGTCCGGGGAGCCAATGAACAAATCACGCCCTCGCGTCGAGTTTTCAACGAGCGCAGTATCGTACAGCTTAAGACGAACGGTCAGCCATTAATGAAAGGTAATCAGGATGGGCCGGCCGCAATATACGGTATATGCGCGCGCGTGCTTCGTGATGTGGTGGTGGTGGTGGGGGGGGGGGGAGGGGGGCTGCGCGTGAATTCTCGTTGAAGGAGCTGCGCACGCGCTTGGCGCTGCGCGCTTACTACACACGCTTTGGCATCATCGCCAGTTCTGTCACGTACGGCATTAGCCGACCCCTCCTGAACCCCCCCCCCCCCTTTTTTTTTCTTCGTGGCAAACGTGCGCGGTCCAGTCGTGACAGGACACCCCCGTTTGGAGCCGTGCCTTGCGGTTCCGCTGCTCTTTCGCGATCGCATCTCCCCCGTGAAGCCGTACCAAATTGGGCGCCTTACCGCGCGGGGCGCCCTCTACCTGCTTGTACGCAAATCCGCCGCGGGAGTGGTCACGCCGCGCGCCGTTTGAACGCTGTGTGGAATACAACAAATAAAGCACGCTATAAGGAGATGGCCGCGCGGCACTCGGCTTGACCCGGAGCTGTTTTTTTTTTTTTTCTGCCCGCTCAACAAAAGCCGCCGCGACGACCTGTTGCGGCGGCAGAAAAAGAAGTGAGAGGAAGGGATGCCACCTTCTCCATAATCGCCAATGAGCGTTGGACAGTCGGAACACCTCTGCGGGACAAATGAAACTAACCTGTCGCGCCTCACCCTCGATCGGCGCGATCGCCCGGCCGGTCGCACCACCGCGGCTCCAGGAACTGCGAGGCAAGATCAGCGCGTTTTGAAGCTGCCCGCTTCTTAATTTTTTTTGTTCTTTCTTTATGTTCTGCTATCGATCGATTCTGTAAAGCTCGCCTGTCTGTCCCGCCATTCCTATAACCTCTTTTGTCGCTTTTGTTACGTGTTTCGGTTCTTTTATTTTTCGCGTCCTGCTGCGTCGTCGAAACGGATTGTCGGCGAGTGCGGTCGCGAACAGGAAGTTATGACCGCCTTAATAGTGCGCCTGCGCCTGTAGGAATATTCGGATTAAAACAACTCCGCGGTGCTTATTAACTCAGACGGAGTGGCCAATTAATAACTGCAAACTGACTCGTGGAAGCCCGCTGAATGCTTCTTGTTGAGAAATGAACCTGTGACATGGCGCGAAGGCACACGTGGCGCACACACACACACACACACACATGTATATATAGTACATGCTTTATTAGGAATACTTCCGCATGCTGGGGAAACGCCATCAGCGGAATATTGAGCGTACGAGCAGGCTTTAGCCAATGCGTGTCCATGAGTGTCAACGTGGGTCTTCGCTGAAAGCGGGCATCATAAGTATACGAAGCAGAAATGGAAAGCATTAACAGTAGGAGAAGTTTACGCATAACAGTGTGGTAAATAATAATTACGGGCCCTTGTGAACTTGATTTTTTTTTCTATTTGTCTGTAAACTTTTAGCGTTAGTGGATGCTGAGTTATTGGGGGTCATTTACATGACCGGGGACAAAATAATATCCTCTAAAAAGCGTGTCCGGCAGACGTTATTATTTTTGCGTGCCACCAAGTAAGCGAATAATGGTAATGGTAGCGACTTTAGACAGTAAATGGCTTTATTGTAGCGAAATTAAAACTCTATTGTATCCTATGAGATAACGGGCCAGAAATATGTATAAAGCGCAGCTGTATTTTACAGCATGCGAAGGCAGCGTAGCGCAAAAACTGGTTTACTAAACAAACGTAATGGATAAAAGGAACGAAGGTATTTAAATTGCAGCCTCCTCACACTGAATACGATGTTTTTCCCAACATCCCGTGATTCTCCAGATTCCTAGCAACGAACTCGTCCTCTACTGACTCAACGGATTACTTGAGGAACTTGGATTTGGTCTTGTTGGTACTTACTACGAGACATGTGAACCGGGGACGATAGACAAGGAGTGGGCAAAGAAGGACGGAGTAACTTAGGGTTTTCCGTCTCGCGTGACAACAACCGCAGGTCTTTGTTCCGTTCGCGGTGTAAAAAGAGTGGTTCGGATTAGCGACGTGGGCGAACCCTCGTTTCCGTTCCTTGATAACCAGGCACACGAATGTGTCACTTTTGTTTCTTGTTCTATGGCAATTTACTTTTCGCACTAATAGAAGACGGCAGGCGCCTTTCTTGTCGGCCGGAAGGCGACCAGAGACGTGCACACATATAGGGTGGCCGTCTACGAGGTTCCGTGTGCTTGCACGCGTCTTCCACCCGCACTGTATTAGTTATCTGCGTGTTTCCGGTGCTTCTTATCTATGGCACCCAGAACGCGAATGCTTTGGACACATTGAAGTGTGGCAGCTTGGGCTAGTTGGTACGGCATGACGATAGTTATAGCGTGAGAACAGAACGACGACAAAGAGACAAGAAGGACGCGTGTCCTTTTTGTCCTTCTCGTCTCTCTGTCGTCGTTCTGTTCTCGCGCTATAACTATCGTCATGCTTTGGACACAATGAGCCTGTCGAGGCGTCCTCATCCGGGTACACTCGGTACTTTGACGCGATCGGGGAGGTCAGTGAGGTTCATTGGTCTATAGTCATAGGCGTGCCATTGGCCTCCAGAGTGCACATGGGAGGAAGTACACGTGTAGCATTCGCATTTCTTGAATGTTTCGCTAAATCTTTTGGCGCTCGTGCGGATCAGCTCTGGCTGGCAGGCAGTCCCTTTTTCCGTGGTTTAAAGTACGTATACTAAAGCATACGTAATATTTTCAGTCCTAAGGTGAGGCATGAAGACGCACTTTATGTGGCGGTCGCTGGGAATACACTAGCCCAGTGGCTCCGAGGCTTCCACTGGTTTTCTTTGGGGAAGCGAGGTGCCGATATCTGGTCCATCCTCGGCGTTCCTTTCCCGCTTATATATATATATATATATATATATATATATATATATATATATATATATATATATATATATATATATATATATATATATATATATATATATATATACTGGTCACACTGTTCTGATTTGCGGAGATATGCGTATTACCTTGCTTAAATTTACAGCTGTAAAGAGTCTACGTGCCTTGGCTAGAATATATTTTCGCTTGCGCAAACTTGGAATTTCGTTTTGTACAACTTTCGCAGCCACTGACCTAATTTTGTTTTGCGTTTTTGTGCGTTCCATTGAAGCGTTTCTTTTTTCAGTTGTGCCATTTGTCTTTCATTTGTATACACATACTTGTAAATTATATTTAGTATCTTACATGTATTCAAGCATGATCCCGCAATGTTAAGTTCATTTTGGAAGCACGCTTTTCTGGGTCAGCATCGCTTATCTAGCAAAGATATCAATACATCAGTCATGTAGTCGCCTTTTATTTTTTATTTGTTCTCTCACGCACCCAGCATCAATCTGTGGTCTTCCGCTTCTGCCGTCCCTTGTGCGAAGGGTCCTGACCGCGTATCGCCACAGCACGCGCAAAACATAGCATCACAAGGGACATTACGGATGATAGTGGTAACGGGGAGAAAGGGCGCGGGGGGTGGGGGGTAGAGCCATAGTTGCCCTGTCCGCTTTCTCTTACACACGCGCGCACAAGCAGTCAGAGATGCAATGCGAAGCGCGCAACGAGAGCAGCCGTCGGCGCGATAACCGAAGGAACGGCCGCCTTCTTGATGCCTGCCTGTCCCGTCGTCTTCGCCATTTTATCGCGAGTTGGCGAGCGTATACGCAAGCGTACGCTGAGAAGCGAACGAACGTATAGCCGCGTGGTGCAGTTCTTGCTGTCGCTGAGACTGCTTGCCGACGTCGGCAAGCAGGCACAGTTCGTGTGCCTTCTCACGTTTCGTGTCTTTTGTGGCTTGCAGACACAGCTGGAGCAGGAGGGTCTGGCCAACCAGCATCAGCAGGAGGAGCTGCGGCGACAGCAAGAGCAACTGCTTGAGCAGCAGCAGAAGTTGCACGAGCTGCAAGTGAGTATGCGACGCTTTTGTTTCTTGCCCTTTCGCACTCTTCGTGGCGCCATTTTTGTTTCCGCTACGTACTGTTCAGACCAGCTTATTTGCATTCCTCCCTCCGGCGTCGTTGCATCTCGCGCGCCAGAGATGTGGGCGACGCGTCGCGATTTCGCCGAATGGCGACGGGGAAAACAGCTATAGACGTGCGTTCTGTGCTGCGGTTTGTGCTCACCACAGCCATACTCTGCTCTTGCTCGTATGTGCATGCCTAACCGCGTGTTCGCCGTTGTAGCCCGAACCCGTGTCTCGCGTTGATCCGTTCGGAAGGGGTTGGCTCGGTCGAAGAAGCCCTCGCGGTTGTGGTCGCTCTCCGCACAGCTACGCCTTCTTATTTGGCCCGCCTTGCGTGGTTCTTTTCCCCTTCTCCCGCCAATTCCTCCTCCCGTGACAAATGGTTTTTCGCCTCCCTAATGGCAGAATTATGCCCCCGCTAGCGTAGGCGCTAATTTCGAGGCCGCCATCCTTCATCTTCGGCCCAGTTGTTCTGTGGCCGTCTCCGCTGGCAGCGGTGGTTGGCGGCAGCAGTTGTCGATGCAGTTCCACCGCGGCACGCTGCCGTGTCGCCGCTGCACCCCTCTTCCACCGACACCTATTGATTCGATGCGCCGCTGGCTTGCGAACGCTACCGGGGCTCTTTCGCCACGCACGCGTTGTCGCCGTGTGTGAGCAGTGCGTGAGCACAGTTCTGCGTGCGAGCGGTCGACCAACTGCTCTTTGGCGATCCCCTAACAAAATGCACAGTACGTTCGGGAATCTAATAGTCTCGGTTGTTGGTTGATTGATGCATTCCAACGGCGTGGAGACGATCGTCTTTCAGTAATACCGGACAGATCTCGATATTGATGTTGGTCTGCACTGAATGCGGTGTTTCTATGCATCGTAAGAGATGTATCGTGCCTGTTTTCAGCATACAGTACCCTTCCTTCCTTCCCTCCTTCCTTCCTTCCTTCCTTCCTTCCTTCCTTCCTTCCTTCCTTCCTTCCTTCCTTCCTTCCTTCCTTCCTTTCTTCCTTCCTTTCTTCCCTCCCTCCTCCCTCCTTCCTTCCTTTTTTCCTTCCTTCTTTTTTCCTTCCTTCCTTCCTTCCTTCCTTTGGGGGGCGTGAGGGGGGTTGATAGGCTAGCTGCGAAACAATGCTCATGGTGTGGTGTAAACGTAGCTGCAGCCACGGTTGTCGATGGTGACGTGAATAGACGACACGGTGCTTTTGAAGCACCCTAGCTTTTTCTTTTTTTAAATAGTTTCTGTCGTGCTTTAATTTATGTGAATGTGAGGAATTATAATGGTATGGACGCAAGGTTATGTCAAAGTTTATATAGAAATAGTAGTACGAAGTAATAAGAGAAATATTAGTTGATGAAAATTTAGTGCTCACAAGACATGTTACGGGCGAATGGTCGACAGCGGCTGGACTTGCTTATCGCCTCGCCATAAATGCCTGACATTTTATCTTCGAACGGTGCGCCGTGCATAACAGTTTCTTACATGTTTGTGCCTCATTCCCCTTACAAAATAACGGGTCGGTGCTGGTGCGCTGAACTGGCAGATGTACACTACTACTCTCGTGTTGCCGTAACACTGAGAATACGTGAAAGTCAAATTAGCCAAGGCTAAAGAGTACGATGATAGGCAGTGGATCACACCGTCACCCGGCACAGTGCTGCTTTGTCTTACTTTGCGAAACATGTAGATAGGACAGGCATGTAGATAGGACAGAAGCGAAACCGCGCGATGATTTTTATTTTGTTTTTTTCGGCTGGTCGCTAGTTATGCACTTTGCGAGCGCGTTCTGTTTCTCGAATGCCCGCCTCCTCCCTCCACTTCAGGCGCGGCTCAGTGGTCAGTACATGGCCGCGGCTTCGGTGTCCAAAGGATTTCTGCTGATGCCCATGCTGGAGGCCGCACTGCCCCGGGTGCCAGCGAGGCCTGTCTCGTCGCCCACGGCCGCGCATACACCGCCCACGGTAAAAAAGCTCAATATTAGGCGCACGAAGTTCAGCACGGACGTATTCCCGCACGCTTCCTGCAGTACCGCTGTGTTTTGGGTCTATGTGGCATCCGCGATACTCGTTTGCTTGGCTGCGGCATGATGGCGATGTCCCTTACAACCCTCGCTTTAGTGAACGGGTTAGCGCCGAGCTGTGAGCGAGGTATGTGCAGTGTAGATGCAGTCTCGAGTTATGCACGATCGAAATTGCACGAATACGCAAGGAAAATGACGAAACAGGTTGAGTAGAATCATGAAAGGGGACAGTATACAACACTATCTTTATCGTTCTGGTCATTGTTTACTATCTCGTGCTAACGTTTCTGTTGTGCTGTCATGAACATGCATCCCAAATACCTTACTTATCCGTATGCGAAAGTTTGCTTCTTTGATCTAACGAACGTACGACGAGGGCAGTAACGTTACAGCATGCACCGCGTAATTTCAGAATTTCTCCTCAGCATGCAGACATTGCGTGCAGCGTGTCTATGGGCCTACAGCTTTAAGATAACGTGATTGGCCTTCACCTACAAATAGGTGGGTAGGTAGGTAATTAGGTGGGTGGGTGGGTAATTTTTGTTAGGTTATCTGAGGCTACAAGACTCGCCCGCATGCAGGACGCACTAAGCTGCGGCAAATTGCGGCACATAATGGCGGTTCGGTTTATCGATTTTGTTTTTGAGCATGCGGGGTTCTATACGGTAAAGTTGTAAACGTGCCAGTGTGCTGAATCACTGAAACCACATGAAAACACACATGAGCGTATACTATGGGATTGTAACGGAGGCCGGTCCATGGTCCTAAACGATGTACTGCTGTTGTCGTGGTAGGCATTTCGGCCGTGTTCCCTGCAAGTTGCCTGTAACAACCGGCCGCTCTTTGTCGCCATAAAGCCGGAACGTCGAAACGCTGTGCGCGTGCGCCGTGTCTTGTCGGTCGTATTCGTGAAAGGGGCACTTCCGAAGACGCGTACAGCGGGTGGGATTCCGGGACCGACAGTATATAGAGCTCCGCAACTGCCCTACGCCAGTTTATGTTCCCAGTCCCAATCATATCGACTAGAATACGTTTATATGCCGTAGCTTCCCATAAACTTCTTCCTTAGAATACAACTCTCGATGACCACGCCAGATATGGATCACCGACGTCCTTTTATCGTCGGTGTACTGTCGTACCGGGGCGGCCAGAAGTTGTTTGCAAGAAGGCGGAGACCGTCTCGCCTCTCTGGAGTACCTGGGTATTGGAATTTCAGGCCGTATACCGCGAAGATCTGCATCTGCAGGCGTCGTATAAACAAACCCGCGCCGTGGTCATTTGGAGCGTGGTCGTGCCCTCTTACTTTTTCTCGTGCAAGCCTCTTTTCAAAAGGACTCATAGAAGGATATTGTGGTTGGCGTTTAGTGGAGATAGGGACGGTTGGAGATTCCGGCTGTGTATTATAGCTTGACCGATCGAGCAGTCGGGAGGGACATTGTCTAGCCTTGCAGGCGGTAACGTAATGTGGTCAAAGAGCGGACTCTTTTGGATAGGTTCTTAAGCCGTTACGTCGTCACGGCGTAGTATATGATGGTGATCGGAAAACAAGAAAACGAATATGAACAATAAAAAAAAGCGACAATGAACTTCCAGGTAAGATAACATTTGTGGTTGACCAGTGAGCCTGCAGTTATATACCTCCCACTGCTCTTCCCTCGAAACGACCGATAAATCATGGAAGCACGGGCACACTCCCGTGGGCCTCGGCAGGTTACTGGGCCGATATTTATTCTTTACTGTCCAGCTCGGGTGGGGAGCGTTGCAGCCAAGCGAGGGCTGTAAAGGTGCCCGAACCGTGACGGCGATTGCGATTGTTTCTTTTTCGCGTAGAATACCACTACGTTCGCGCTCGCGAGTGGGCCTTGAAACGTAAGGTCGGGCAGTTCTCAACGGGAGGTCCTTGTGTGTCTAGAGAAGTGAGTAAAATAAAAAAGAACAGAGAGAGGGGGGGGGGGAGTAGAAAGAGAACCTTTAACTAAGATAAAGGTGGGCAGGTTGGTACATGGGAGCTGCAAGGGGCATCAGTAGCGATGATGATGCATGGTGGCGCCTTTGGAACCACTCACAGTATATAGCGCCGAACGTGCACAATCTCTTCGGCGAGTTGTTGCCCTAACGAAAAGGGGGGAAAAGAGAGCAGATTATGTGCGCGCTAAAGCTCCAGGATCGTTCATTAGTATTCACTGAGTGGGAAGTGCAAATATACACATCCGCTCCCCCCCCCCCCCTGCTTTCTGAGAAGAAGAGAATCATTGCTTATTGTAGCTGTAATGACTGCTTAGATTTTAACATACTGTGGCATTTATAATTCCTTTAGTTGTTATATCAAGAAGGGCCCGGGATTTCATTTAATACCAGAAATAAAACCTATTGTCGGGATGTTCGCCAATCGGGTCCGTAGCCATTGACGGGGAAGGGGGCCTAGTCTTCCCCTTTCCCTGAAATTAATATGGAGTTGGATGATTTAGCAAGAAAAAAAATACTAATAATGGGTGTTCTTAAAAAGCCCACGTGTGGAAAAACGTAACCCCTCCTGCTCCCTTCTCCCCCCCCCCCTAAAAATGTTTTTGGCTGCGGGCCTGCCACCAATATTCCGTGTTATAGTTACCTCGCCATATTAGTGTCGTATAGCTCTTCTTGATAACGCATTTGCGACGCGAGGGCTGCTGCTTCCGGCACGCTCATTGTGCGACGGCCCGTTTGCTTTTTCGCGAGCGAGTTTGTCCTTTAGCGCGCGTATAGGGTGCCCTCTGGTTACACTGCAGCCTCCGCCCAGCAGCTATCATAAACATCGGAGAAACGCGCCGAGGCAGATGGGTCGCACGAAACGCAACCAGTGCGAAGAAGCGCCATCATCATGCATCACCCCGGCGGTGTCGGCTTTCACCGCTGCTTTTGTTTCTCCCCGCCACGCGGCGCTGAGCACCTGAATGGCCTTCAGTCAGTCGTGCCCTGGCTGCCTCTGTCTTTCTTCTTTTCCCGCTACTTATGCCTTCATCTCCTTCGTGTCCTTTGCTTACTATTTCTGGAACGCAATGGCTCGCCTCTTAGTTTTTTTTTTTCTTTTGCCTTTTCGGTTGTCTGACGTTTACGATGATGGGGTGGCGATGAAAGGTCTTCCCGTGGTTTGCTGTTCGCTGCTGGGAATATCGGTTCTCTATATATGCACGTTTTGCGAGCGTGATCTTACGCCAGCTTTTTCTTTTTTTGCTTCCAAACAGAAGGCCCGCCAAAATTTTGCACCTGCTCTTTTTTTATGTGGCCGTTACTTAGCTGTGTATGCCCGGTCGAGGCTGATTATGTTTCAGCCCTCCTGTGACGTTGCATTTGTTCTGGCGTGGTTGTAGCCCCAGACCTTCCATTCTCTTGAAGTTTCTTTTTCACGGTGTGCTGAGCTTTTTTTCCCTCTTGCTTGTTTTTATGTTTTCATGCTGACCTATATTAAAGGGGAGGTTAAGGCTGTAAGCTATGTGTGAGGGACAGCATAAAGTCGGCTGCCTCTTCACGGAAAGCTCTGTGATTTGTCAGGAGAATATGTAACGCAGTCACTCCTAAGTATATGTAAACTGGTAGCTTAACTTCCATAGAAGCCCATGGATTCAGTAGTCGGCGGCTCGTTGCCACCGTCGCCATCTACGTGAGGAGGGGACAACTAAGAGCAAAAAATAAATAAAATATGACGTCACAACCGGAAGTGGTAGTGACGTTGCGCATTTGCCCTAAATGACTCGAAATTGAAATTTTACTAATATCTGGCCTGCTACGTGCATTTATTATTACGCGATTTTATTGCGCAATAATTGTATCTCGCTAAGTGCACGCGAGATAAAAGAAACACAAATAACAAATATTGAGGAAGCAAAGCTATTTTATTAGTCAAGTGACGTACTTGCAATATGCACAAGAAAGTTTGTAGAAGGTAATTGTGAGACAACTGTTCACGAGCACAATAGCATGAAAGTTCGAAAACTCATGTTGCCCAAACCTTGAAAACCACTGCAGCGAGACAGCAGCTTTGAAAATAAAGCTTTGGCAGCCGCAGAGTACAACGTCTTGTTGCTTAGCCTGTCGCGTTCACAGTCACCAAAGGCGAGAGCATGTCGGCCGTGTGCAAGCGAAAACAGTCGGCAGTCACAAGAGCGGCCATCTACACATTCTGTGAGCTAGTTGAGCTATAAAGTGCACATAAAATAAACTTTTGAAGCTACGCATGAAACCACCACGGAAATGTGAGTGATGCCTCGTTGACCTGGTAATGCGCCGAACCAAAAACACGCCGATCTAAACACAAGCTCTGATAGCATATTGCCTGGATACGCCCTCGGATCCGTTGGCCCATATGTTACCAGACTGCCTGCCCGCTGTTTATGAAACCAAACGAAAAAAAAAAGTGGTCAATCGCATACCAAAGACCAACGCTTTATTAAAATGATCTACTAATTTTTTGTAGCAAACAAAATTAAAGCTATTGAAAATAAACGTTTAATTAATTTTTTGTTTTCGCTATTTGCCCCCCCCCCCCTCACCTAGTCACGCTTCAATCGTCACGTGGTTGTTGATGTCTGTTGCAATAGGTTTCAGATCACTTTTCGTTCCGACTTTTGCGACCTATTTTGATTGACCTTGGTTATTCCTTGGATTTAAATGTGGCCTGTAGTAGCTACGAGCACACTCACTCACTCATTGATTGATTGATTGATTGATTGACATGTGGGGTTTAACGTCTCAAAACTACCGTATTATTATGAGAGACGCCGTAGTGGAGGGCTCTGGAAATTTTGACCGCCTAGGGTGCACCCCAAATTTGAGCACACGGACCTACAACACTTTAGCCTCCACTTACCCATTCGCACATTCGCACACTTACACACACTCTCACGCACGCGCACACACCGCACGCACGCACGCACGCGTCTATCCCCGCTTAGCTCATTTCTACGCTGCCTGTCTGCTCGACATCACTTAACAATTATACCTTGGGGGCTCTCTTTCTGTGTGGTCTTTGTTGAGGAGATACTTTGCCTCATCAACTTCGTGTTGTGCAGTGCAGGCTGATGCTTATCGCGCTTCAGCTACACTCGCTCCATCCAGGCAGCGAGTGTTTCAACCTATTTTTAGGCTTAAAAGGGGGTGACGTACTTACGTTGCACCTGCCTAGACAGTTGTAACCCGATAGCATTTCTTCTCCCAGCGTCACTGTACGTATATGCACGCAGCGAACGTTGAAAGAGAATGCGCGTGCTCGGATGAGAAGACCTCGCCACGCGCTGAGTGCGGGGGTATTCGGGACACGCGATAAAAGCGAGAAACCTCTCGCGGGGCCAGGAATCCTGTGGCGTACAGGTACAAGGGGAGGGGAGGACGAGAAATATGGCCATAGATGAAGACGGTAAATCAGAGGCACGCCGCAGGTACCCCGCGGGGACGAGCGCCGCAAGCGTAGAAGAGGGCAAACGGCGGAATCAAAGGTTCCGCCTGTATAAGTGGCGGGCGATGGCGCCGTTTCCTCCCTGCCGCCGAAAGGTCTGCTCGGAGAGCGGTGGTGGCCCGATAATGCGCTGTAATGCGGCATTCGCCGTTGCTTCGGCGTTGTGTGCAGGGTCTGCTCCCTCTTCTTCCGGCCCGCTATCTTCCCCATTGTTGACGAGTTCCGTGTTTTTGGCCGATTAATATTTAATGGCCTAATGCGGGCCCGATTGAATAATGAAACAAACGGGCGCCTCCGGCTGACCCCAGCCTCTCTCCCTCTTCCTCCGCTCCTCTCCCTTTCGAGAGAGAGAGGCGTAGCGCGATGCGGTGTTCCTGCGGGCGTTCATGGAGAATGCATTGAGACCGGAGTCCTTGTGGACGTGTGTGCGTGCGTTTGTGCTGAGGCCTCGGTGTTTTCGCATTGGTGGGAGACGATTGTGCAACCGCACTGACACTACGTTTGGTTTGTTTAGACATTAAGTGCCTTCACGTTTTTGCCGGATATTTTGCAGAGAGATAGAAAAGACAACTGAATCGCATTGATTTCTGAGGAGGCGCGCCTGGTGCATATACCTTTGGCCATTGATACTTATACGGCGGCATTCTCGGGATATGACTCGATCATTGGCCACATTACGCTAGTTTTGGGCCTATGGAACTAAGTCGGTGCTTAATTATCGGGATACATATAGGGATACGTACGCTGTTGCGCAGAAAATGCCTGATGACGGCGAATCGCCGTTGCGTTCGTTAGATTCCTTGTATTAATGAATTAGTCCAATGCCGCAGACACCCCAGCAACCATGAATAATCGGCATTTACTAAGCAGGATGGTTCTCAGAAAAGCACGAGATATTCGAAATTCGCGTGAAACAGGTGACTCACAAACACGTGTCTTAACGTGTGGGCAAGTGCGTTTTCGGCGCACTCACTGTCGTCAGCTACAGATTCGTGGTTAGCCGGAAACGTTAGCACACATACATACATGCTCAGCTGTAAACAGCACGAGTATGTAAGAGATTAAGAGGAGACATTCAGGACCTGTCCGGTTTGTTCAATTTTCGCTCTTCATACGTCAATTCATTCCATTTTGTCGCGATTTCTCAGGTGTAAAAAGTGTCGATTTGAGGTTATTATTTTTTTTGCTTTGTTTTGTAAATGGCATACTCTGCCTAACAGCACGACGGTACTTGATGCAGATTGTTCGTTATCCTAGATTTTCGTTTTTGACAGCATGTCAATCTCGATCCGTCGTGCATTTCCTCTAGTTCCTCCATAAGACAGTTGCGCCTTTCTGCGTGCGACGCCTACTCACGGCCATCGCTCAAGAGGTCTACACTTCACGTAGCCCCCCGTTGCCTTTCTAGCTTGGCAGCTAGCTCGCTCCAATACAAAAACAAAGGAGAGAGTACAAAAGAAGGTGCACGGCTGCCCAACGAAGACGAATAGACGAACCTGCGAAAGAGTGTGACACTAAAAGAAAAAAGAAGCACTGGTCGCAGAAACAAAAGATGACGCGTAAGAGAGAGAAAGAGTCCTCTTTGACGGAGCAGGGAGGCAGGCATGTCGAACTGTCGAAGTGTCAACGCTTGGGGCGCCGCTAGCGTGTGCTTATCGATGCCTTCGCGTCTGCCGCCCACTCCTCAAGCTGCACGGGTCGTCTCGTCAGCATCACCTCTCGAAAAGCTGTTGTTTTTGTTTCTTTGCTTCAGGGCCCGGCCCAGTTTAGCCTACGCCTTCTCTTCGGTGATACGCGTACCCGGGTGCGCACTCTTTCATCCTTTTTCTGACCTTCTTCATCTTTTTTTTTCTGGTACCGCTTGTTTTTTGTTTCGGCTGGCGTGTGCCGTCCGTCCCTTCAGCCCCCTTTTTTTTTTTCCTCGCCCATAGCGGCCCCCGCTCTTGCTGCTGCTCCCAACACTTTTCTCCCCGATTTTCGGACGCGATTCTCGAAATAGCGATGCCGCGACCGCCGGGTACGTTGACAAGAAAAATGGGCCCTTCGCGCGCGGACGCCATCGTCCGCTATAGCTGCGCGACTTTTCGGCGCGCAGCGCCACGTGAGGGAGAAGGACGGCCATGCCTCCGCAACTGCTGCAGTAAGCGTCCCTCGCTTAAACCTTCCGTTTTGCTTCCTCCCAACCCGAATCCTTTTTTGGCCCCTTTTGTTTTCAACTGCCGCATCTTCTCCGGGGCCAATGCGACCCCGACCGCATTTCGGGACGTGCCGACGGCACCCCAGCTGCTTCGGCCATACCCTCGCTACTACCCTCCACTTGCACAGTAACAAACAGGGGCCTGTCAGTTCACGGTTTGTCGACCTTCTAAGTAGTGCCTCGGCCAGGCCTGTAGGCAGAAGAGGGGGTGCCTTTATACCCCTCCCCTTCCCCACCCCTAGTTTAGGATAGTGCGGGGTGTTTTACCCTGAATGAATAAGAAAGATGGACGTTTTTCAAAGCTTTAGAAAGGTGCCCCCCCCCCCTCCCCCGAAAAGAATTTCTAACCACGAGCCTGGTCGAGACTGAGAGGAAGAGGTAAAGTGTAAACACCGTTGTGCTTTATTGACGGTGGCGAAACAGAAACAAGTCCTGGCTTCCAAATTGCAAGCTGCGGGGACGACGGGATTTCAAGGTGACGACTCGTCGAACTCGAAAATTGACCATCGGTTTCGGCGGCGTCAACACGATTGATGTAAAAATGATCATCGCGTGACGACCTCACCATATAGCGTCATTATTACGTCACAGACGTCCATATTTGTGACGTCAACATGGCCTGATATCACGTCACGTCGTCACATGACATCGTCGGTTGCCCAAAGCAGGGATGATCGCGGCGGCAGTACAGGACCACGTATAGGTGCAGCAAGCTTGTGAGAAGATGGGGGGGGGGGGGGTCAGCATATTGACTGAAAGGAAATGAAAGGCGGCTTTCGCGCTCCAGTCGTCTTTGGGCGAATGTGTAAGAGACAGTTTGTGCTTGGGCTAGTTAGTATTCCGTTTCGAGAGTGATTACATGCGAGGAAACACACCGGACAATGAGACGAACGAAGAAAAGCGCTTACTTCGGACTAAGGTTTCTTGTGAAGAACAAGCAGTTTATGAGAAACGGCAGTGACAGTCATAGAAAGTGCAGCAGTCGCTGAACGTGGCTCTGTAAGGTAAGCTTTCTGTAGCTTTGACGGACAAGGAGCTTTCTTTCTTGCGCCCACACATGCCTTCCTGGCTAGAGCGCTTGCTCGTGTTAGCTTCGTGTTTTGGAAGCGGGCGTTTCTCGTCACTTGAAGTGGTTTTTATCGTCGTTTTTTCCCAAATGGCTTGTTCTCCATAATAAACTTGAGTTGGAAGTCAGCGCTAGCATTCGTTCGTCTCGTTGACCCGTCTCTCCTCTTGCGCTGTAATCACTCTCAAAGTGTATAAGATGTCCCGCGAGTTTTTCTTTGATTTCGCAAAGTTTCACCACCAAATGAAGAAGCAGTGGTGTCGGCGTCTAAACCCAAGCCCCGCATGTAAGTTTCGCAGAACAGATAGACATACTTAGACTTTCGGTAGTTTACTATAAGCCGGTTGCATATTTTTAATGGTATACGATTGTGTGTGGCTAAACGAACGGTTTCTCATTCGTGATTTTTGCTCATGAGAGCTTCAGATATATTTGCAGATCGTTTCTTGCAACTTGCACAAAATTGCCGCCGATTCACGTTGATGTTGCTGTCTCACGGAGTGCTCGTATATACCACGCTAGATATTGCCGTTTGTAAACTAACTGCTCTGTGGACACACACTCCGCTTGCAAACAAACGTATACGCGCATACGTGCCTATACTTAGGGCTTCTCGGGTTAGCTATTTCTCTTTCGCGCTCGTCGTCGAAAAAAACTGTCGCTCCACCATTGATGTCGGATCAAAAGAATGCCAGATTTACGGCCGCCGCTCTTACTGGCTCGCCTATACCTTCAAGGAGGAAGCGCTTCTTTCGGACCGATTTCATGCGCTTTGCGTGATTCTCGAGAAAAAAAAAATAGGCAAAGAAGAAGCTAGTGCGCTGCAGAAGCTTGCCAGAGGAAGCGCCGTATAGAAGAGCAAAGGGCGAGAGAATCTTGATAATAAGGAATAGCCGATAGAATGAGCGAGAGAGAGTAGTAGACGGCAGGTCGTGATTAGATCAACGCAAAGCGGTCCCGTCTCGTTGGAGATGAATAAGTGAGAAGGCTCCCGGCTGAGAATAAGAGAGAGACGCTTTTGCTCCGCGCCGGTCTCACAAAAGCGCACGCGTGGCCCGGACCAGCTGCCGAGGCCTGGGAGCACTTAGCTCTGTGCCGCCGGGCCGCCGCTTCGTGCTATTCGGTGGCGGCGGCGCCGCGAGAAAGGAAACGGGAGTGCATCTTCCACGAATGCGGACAACGGCGGGCGCCGCGAGGTGGCGCCGTATCAAATATGCAGCCGCCGCTGCCGCCTCGCGGCACAATTGAATTGTAGCCGACCGTGAGCTCTCACGGCTGCTTAAGCGAAAAAAACACTTCGGCGCTTCGAGAAAGAAACGTCTAGGCGCGTGTGGGATGTGAGAGAAACGTGATTCGGGCGCCGTGCTCGGTTCGTATGGCCCGGCGTCGCGTCCGCGACGTCGCAGTTGAAAATCGTAAAATTTTGAATCTCTAATGACGAACGCGGGAGCACATTGCGTTGTTGCACACGTGCAAGCTACTGAATTTTGCGTCTGAAGTATACGCATGATCGCGTGCCTCTACTCTTTTGCCAATTACTCGCATCGTTGGTCGATGCCCATGAAAAACTTCGATTTTGTGTCGCTGCATGACTGTTGCTACACCCGCGCGCACGTTAGACCGTGTGCCCGATTCTCGCACGGAACACAATGTCGTACACATCAACTGCCATAGGTTTACAGTGTGAACCTAATTTTTAGGGGCGAAGCTTCTTAAGCCGTGGGTCGTGCGTCCGCGATGTATGCAGTAGTAGTAGTAGTAGTAGTAGTAGTAGTAGTAGTAGTAGTAGTAGTAGTAGTAGTAGTAGTAGTAGTAGGTAGCCACCCCCTACGACTAGACTGGAGGGGCGGCACGTGCGCACTCTTTTGAGTTGAGGAGGAAACTCAGGCACGTTAATCATAAATTAAAGGATAGTCGTTCCTGATAACCTACTGAGACGAGTATCGGTGACTTTATCTCCAATAAAATTGGCCTTGAATTGGATGCTTACTGAAAAAAAAAAACTATGAACAGAAGGACGCACTTTGAGCACTATATAACCAGAAAAGGTTGCCACGTTAAACTCGCTGGGCGTAACCTCCTTGGTTTTAGCAAGGCTTAGCGAGGGTTGGGCCGCAGCGCTATCAACTAGAGGCGGTGAAATGTGGGAACTAGACACGAAGCGCAGGCCGTAATTTCGTGCGTGCGTGCCGCTCCTCTAGTCCGGCCGTGGCTATACTAAGCTAGGCTGGGCTATCGGGAGAAGCCCGGCCTTACTGCCGGTGTCGTCGTTCCTTTTTCGAGAATCGCGCGCTCGCGTCCGAAAATCGGGGTGAAAAGTGTTGGGAGCAGCAGCAAGAGCTGTGGGCGAGGAAAAAAAAATTGCTATGGGCGAGGAAAAAAAAAAAGGCTGAAGAGACGGCACATGCCAGCCGAGACAAAAACAAAGGTACCAGAAAAAAAAAACAAGAAAAAATTGATAAAGAAGATAATAAAAAGGATGAAAGAGTTGCAAGGACTTAACGAGAGGTGGACCTCTAGTTTAGTTTTGGAATGTCCGCTGGATGGCTGTACTTCTATATAATGAATATCTGATGAAAAAATGCGAGATGTTGGTATTTGGAGTGTTCACTAGATAGATGGACAAATGGACAAACGTACGGATGGATGGACAGATAGACAGATGCACGGATTGATGGACGGATGAATAGACGCATAGATGGATAGACGCGCGGCCGAATGTACGCACGGATTGACGGACAAACGGACTGACGTGCGGATGGACGGACGCATGGATGGACGCATGGAGGTCGCACAGACGGACACACTAACAAACAGAAGCAAGAACGAACGGATGGACAAAAGTGCGGACAGGCTGACGGATGCTTTGCCCCACTCATCATCCTGCACTCCATGAATATGCTGTGATTTTTTTTAAATATTTTTCTTGTCAAGAGCGCTGGAAAAGCCTCGGTGTCAGCTGTTCTAATAGAACATTCGCGTATTCTGATGAGCCCCTTTTGAGCATTATCAACATTTTTTCAGTACTATATCATGGTCCTATGCTGTACAAGCGCCTGAGAGCAGCAGCCTGTTCGAAAGCACTAGGCAAGCGCTTGTCGATCGTTGCGTGCTTTCCATGTCCAGCCTGGCACCCAGAGAGACAATATCAGTTGCTTGTAAAATGGCACCGTATTCTCGATTTATGTCGCTGTCGTAGTATCACAACTTGTCGCTTCGCCTCAGCTAGAGATTGCACGGGGCACAAAACTTCGCTAAAATAATGTTGGCCTGAAATAGTTATCTACGGAGAATACCGATCATAGTATAAGTCTGTCTGAATTTGTAATGCGTTGTCTTATTTACACCAGGAGGTGACTCAAAGCAGCTCATATATAAATGGCCGAGCGTATTGCACTGTGATTGGAGTAGGCGCGCACCAGTGCAATACCGGGACCCGGCATAGCGGTTATGCTGATTTTCATGAACACCGAATGAAATATTCATGAAATATATGGTCAACCGCAAGATGTTAACCTGCGGGTCAGCAGCCGAGTACCTTAGCCACTAGAGCACCGCGACGGGTGTGGCTATATATGGACCCGCGGTGCTAGTCCAGAGCATATGGTGTTTGATGTGTTGACAGCTGATCCGATGGTCGCAAGATGGAATTCCGGCTTCGGCAGCCACGTTTCGAAGGAAGCAAAATGCTAAAGTCCCGTGCGCTTAGTTTCATGCCTACGTTAAGGGACCCAAGGTGGCCGAAATTTCTGAAGCTCCACTATACAATGTACCTCACAATTATATTGTAGTTTTGGGACGTCAAGCCTCTACAAATAATCATGGCGCCCCTTTTGCCTGTGTGCGCCACTTGTGGCCATATTATTTGCCTCCTGCATCTTAGTGTGTGTGTGTATTGACCGAGAACGTTGTGGCTGATGCTGTTTAAACATTGCAATGAGTGTGGATACTTCGGCAACAGCTTCAAGACCCGGTTATGTCGCTAACTATATTCTACGTCTGTTCGTGTTCTCAGGCGGCCATGTCTCCGCTGCAGCCGTGGGTGACGGGTGGAGCACCTTTTCTGCCCCTTTCGGGCAGTTCGCTAACGCCTGCTGCGCGGCTTGTGCCAGGCAACGGAGGAGGTCACTCCGGGAATTCCTGTCCGGGCAACCGGACGCCCACACCCAGTGCCGCGGCACCGGACCCGGCACCCGACCTTGACACCCCGCTCAACCTCAGCAAGCCCCGAGGAAGCTCGTCGGGCAGCACTGCCAGCAGGTACACGCTCGTATATACAGGCATGTACTGTCGTGCACGCCTATGCAAACTAAATGCATCTATACAAATCTGCTTTTGTTCATCACCTTATTCCATCGTGTATTCGTCGAAGCGATGATCGTTTTGGAAGCAAGTTCTTGTAATTTCGGCAGTGTGCCTGCCTGAGCTGGTTAGAGCAATGAAACAGCTCTTGCACAAGGCAAGTGAAGTGGGCAGATCAAGAGGCATAGGCAGAACTTTTTTCGGGAGGGGGGCGAGAGCTGGCATGGGCCCAGTGTGTCACCCCACGGTTACGCTGCTCGGACAGGTAGACTAACAGCCGAAGCTTACCATAAATCATGTGCATTTGTCATCTTGTTTTGATATCTGTGCAGAATAATGCTTCCCATATATTGCACTTCACTTACAGTAAACTTTGGTTGTCAGTCAGTACCACGTCTGTCCTCTTCACTTGTCCTGAGTATGCGCTGCTCTATTTCTCCTATAATTTACGCACCCTATCTATACAGCTGTGTACTGCCGAACCACACACCCACAAAGGCGACGAAGTATTTTAATAATTACACGCACGTCTTTGTCTAAAGCAAAGTGCTCCTAATTCGCTACTCTCTTGCTCTGTTTCCCCTTAAATAAATGTGGTAATGAAATACGGTCAGTTAAGTTATCCGCTTGCAACTTACAGTGAAATATTATTTATCGGTCGAGAGTGTAAGCTACGAGAAGTGCATGCATCCTTCGAAATGTTTTGGATTCTCTGATCCCTGAAACAAGACAAAAAGAAAGAGCTCTTTCCTGCAGTAAGTGCAGGCTGCAGGCATGATATGCAAGCTAGTTCACCATTTTTATTGCCTGCCGCTTGCTTCTGTCCCAGCGTAAGCGGGAGCCCGACGCCTGCTAGCGTGAAGCACGAGGCCAGGGACTCAGGCCGCAGCTCAGTATCGCCCCGAGGCTTTCACCCAGGAATCTCGCCTCACTCCGCAGCCAGCCTTCTCAGTGCCACTGCTGCCAGCGCCCCCATATCGGTGAGCCTTCCTTTTCTCGCGGTTATATATCGCTCAGGACATCAGCTCTTAAGTACAGACTTTTGTTAATGGCTTCAAATCCCAGAGGAAGTCCACAAAGCCTGTCTCCAAGTTGCTATAGTTCATGCGAAACTGGAGCATATGAGGCATAAGTGTGCGTGTATGTAGTTTAATTTTATGTGAGGCTTTCACACTATGAGACTACAAGAAAGGTCCACTGAAAAGTTCGACACAGGATTTGTTTATTTATTTATTTCATTTATTTACTACATATACCTGTAAGGCCCTAGTTGGGCATTATCGTAGGGGATGAGTTAAGCAAATGACACTGCAACAAAATATCACAAAGCTCAGTTGTGTGGCTTTTCCCGCAAATTTTGTAATGCTTTTGCATCTATGGACACAGTGAGAATAGACGAAGTATGTGTGTGAGAAAAATTGACCATTTATTTAAGCAATCCCTGATGTAGCAGGCAAAGAACTGAATGTTCTAGACGTGACCTAAAATAAGTTTGTGTAGGATGCTGCGCTCTATGTGTTTCAGTGCGCTTGTTCACATATGTGAACGAGCCCTACTGAACGAGCCGAAGACTATAACTGATGACTGCTTGGCAGCTAGTATTTATGCGGTAATTACTATGTTGCTGTTTCTCTCCATTTATTTTCATTCTTATCAGACGCCTTCAACAAAATGATAAACATTCCTGTTAGTGCACAATTCCTTGCTCTCACACACCTTTGCTTTCATTCTCGCGCAGGTTGGTTCTCCGTTCTTGACAGCTGCAGCAGCCTACCCAGGTCTTCCTCCTGTTCTCAGACATCCTCCTGGTATCCCAGTGTCGCTCTCAAGCCTGATGGGCCACCCTGCACTTCCCTCCTACACAAGTATGTGGCACATTGCTGTCCACAAGTAATGTGGCTGAGCAAGTTCACTTGGAGACTGCTTTTAAACAGGCAAAGCACTACGTATCTGTAATAGTAATAATACTAGCGATGAGCAAGTGTCTCACATATCTCAGCTTAAAGAATCTTCCATTGAAGCAATAAAACTAAGTGGAAAACTGCAAAAGTACAGTTTAAACCCTCTTATGTCGATTAGTTCTGCATTTTAAACAAATCTCTGTAGTATAAAGGAAGTAAATAATTGAATTGATCAGGAAGATGTACCAGTCTTCTATTTTTCATTGGGGGCAACCTAAAATGCCTGCCCATGCTTTCTCTCCCGAGGCTGTCAAGTGTATATTGTCAAACTCGAGAAGGTCAAGAAGCAGCGGATGCTTCTTCAGGACAAATTTTGGCGTTAGCTCTGAAGAGTCATAACATGAAGAAACGGTACTGAGAACCCTGTTTTATTCGCGCATGCCACATCTCTACCTTTCGTATTTGCCTTTTTCTGTAATCTTGATGCATTACTAACTCACCAAACCTGCCGAACTTGTTGGTACTAAAAAGGTGGCCCAATGTGATTTGTCTAGGAATGTGCAACAAGATTCGTGAAACTTTATTAAAACTTTTATTGTGATAGCAATAATACGTTAGCAGACTCTCGTGCCATATTTTTGCCGTCGCCGTTACATTCCACTATATAAAGTCGTAATTGATCACATCGCCCAGAGTGTCTAATCGATGTGCGAGTGAAAGCTTGTGAAGGCTGCTGACGGGCACGGCTCAAGCAGAAATAAAACCTGCTGGGCGTGTCTCCATTCGTCGAAGGAGCAGGAAGGGTTGCTGGTGGTGAAGACTACGTCTTTCAAGCAGCCATTGCAAACTTTGACCAAAAGATTGCGCAGTTGCAAGTAATATCAACAGAGATTAGTATATGGCTTCTACCCTCATCTGTTCTGTGCTCCTACTGCCTACTTCACGTTCAAGCAACAAACAGCGCAAAAGCCACCTCGCTCTCTGGAGTGGTTGCATTCCCTTACGCCAGCATTTTGCACAGCTCCGGGAGATTCAATTTTAAAGAAGGAAGCTACTAGTCTTACTTCGCAGAAAATTCCAATTGGTTGCTATCGCATTCAGTGCTTCCCCCATGCTGCTAAAGTGACCATTTGTTAATGTTGCACAGTAACCCATAAAAGACGGGCTTGGCGCTAATGTTGTTTGTGTGTCCCCTTGCAGGTAGCCTGCTGTCCGGTGGCGGCCTTGGTCCCAAGGAACTGGGGGCTCCCGGTTCCCTGGTGGGGCCGGACAAACCATTTCCCCTGCACCTGTACCTGCCCCAGTCCACCGGCGCCACTGGTGGTGCTCCACCGCGGCCACCGGCCTCGTCTTCCGCTCCCCGCCGCGATAACGACAGCTCAGCCTCTGAAACCGACACCAAAGGATCAAGTGAGCATTTTTCCTGCGCTACTATAGCTCGGAAGCATAGCTTGCGCTTCGATTGTGCAATATTATGATCGTTGTCACCAATATCATAATTTTTTTACTTATTATTTAGTTTTAAAACCTAGAATAAGTTTGACCGTCTAAAGTTGTTGAACACATTGTACAGACGCTCACCTCAGTGAAATGTGTAGTACCCATTTGTAGACGGCCTTTTCTTCTTTATTTCCCTGTTCCTCTGCTTCACGACACTGCGTCATGCTTCCTTTTGGAATACAGAAATAAGCATATTTACTCAGCACAAACCACCGGCTTTTCTTATTCTTGTGTAATTGGTTAAGAGTGAATACCTGAATATACCGTAGAACTAGGCCACACATTGATCGTGTCAGTGGAATAGTAGCCTTCCTGTCTACGCTATATAAGCACTAGCGTGTCGTTAATTGTTGTGGCGTAGTGCACTATATGTACCCCTACAGTGACGCCAAGCATTCTGTTTTCCCTCCACGCAGGCAAAATAGTCGGTGCTAAAATTATACGACAGACCAAGAAGGATCCGGACGGAAAACCCCACATCAAGCGGCCGATGAATGCCTTCATGGTCTGGGCGAAAGACGAACGACGCAAAATTCTCAAGGCCTGTCCGGACATGCACAACTCAAACATTTCGAAAATACTCGGTAAGAACGTGTTTCTTTGTTGTCATTGTTTCTAATTAGATTAGTTAGGTAAGGTGTCAAATACTATATGTTGCGTAACTGTTACGGTAATAATGGTGGAAAAAATTATTTCTGTTGTCGGGAGGCAGACATAGTGCGAAGCAGCAACAGGCACGTCGTCGGCACAAACTGTCTCGTCAAAATGGCAAAAAACACTGCCCTTGGCGCAGATAACACTGCCTCAAATCCTAGAGGAGTGCAAAAAGAAAAAAAAAGTGGTCGTAAATAGACCTTTAAGTCTGCACCCAGTTGACATGACCTAACAGACTTCGTCAACTCTGTTAATTATTGAAGATCAATTATATGGTGCTAAAAAAAGCAGGCTGTCTAATGTGGCAAGTTTCCACAGTTACGATGATCAAACGCTGCCAAATACGATAAAAAAATAAAGGAAATGTCTAAAATCTACGGCTTCATGCAGACCAACTGTAATTCACATTTATGTAAGGCGAAATTCGAAAAAGAATTTTGAGCTTCAGCCCCCATTTGGTTTTCTGATAGAGGACCCATAATTGGAAAACTACCGGCAGTATAATTCGGAAACACTAGTTTGTCTGTTTTAGTTCTTTAAACTATATGTTTAGTTGGCTTTCTTAGTGTGTGTGTCTGTGATTACTTTATTTAAAATTACAGGTGGTAACTCCTAACTGGTGTTTGATGTTATGTGCAGGCGCTCGATGGAAGGGCATGTCCAACTCTGAGAAGCAGCCCTACTACGAGGAACAGTCACGGCTGAGTAAGCTGCACATGGAGAAGCACCCAGACTACCGGTACCGACCGCGGCCCAAGCGCACCTGCATCGTGGATGGCAAGAAGCTGCGCATCTCCGAATACAAGTCCCTTATGAGGGCTAGAAGGTGAGTATCGCAATGAATGCCATAATTTTGTCCATAGCCTTATTGCACCGTGGCCTCCTGTCATATAATTGTGGGATAAGTGATATTCAAGTGCACAAGGCTTGTCAATGCGTAATAAGGTTTGGCCGGGGTGCTCCCAAATAAATAGAAATGATAGTGCAATGAGAGAAAGATGCAGAAATATGTTCCGGCATCAATAAAACTAGTGTTACGATTACCTGTAACGGAGGTCGTAGGCTTAAAACCAACTGAACAAATTGCTTACATTAACCGCAGTGCTAGACATCAAGCGTATTAGGTACAGTGTAAAACAAAATGTAAAGCACAGACCCGCAAACGCAATGATAGCTAGATTATTGCTGTGAAGAATACATTGCTGCGGTTTGCGGTATTAAGAGTTGGCTTTTGTCTAAATAAATGGTGGGGATGTTCACGTGAAACAGTGAACTATCTTCTGTTGCCTAATGTGATTGCCTCTATTTTAACAGAATAGCATTAAAGAGCTCGATACGCAGCATTTCTGGCATTGGGGTCAGCGTCGTTGATTGTGAGCCAGAGAGAGAGAGAATAAACATCCTCATGCATTAGATAAAAATCATCTTACGTTTGACCAAAACATCGAGAACAATACATATAAAATAAATGACAAAAAATACCGGGTTTAGATTTGGTACTGAACCAGGGTCGTTTGGGTCTGAGTGGGGATTCACTCAGAGTAATTTGCTAATTTGCGTGGCAAGTCGATGTTCTACTACAGGGTTGTGCTTGTGCTTGGGAATAAGATGAAAAGAAGTTGAAACACAGTGAAAGTAGCTTTAATGTTTTACAAACACACAAGTCTTGTATACATGCTGCACATTGCAACATGAAATATTGCAGTAATAATGCGCGGTAGAAATGCCCATTGCCAGCGGGTCTCAAAACATGTGATTATCATAATGGATTCGTGGTTTATAGCTGGTCACCCACTACAAAAGGCCCACACACGCTACTGCGCCTATTTCCTCAAGGCCACGTAGTCGTGCATAGCACGTTTGAAAAGGTTTCATGCACTAAGTGTTTGAAGCACGTACTAGGAACAGGATATCGCTATCGCGTTGAACTCTTAAAGGTGAAAATTTGAGGTACCCCAATATTTATTAACGGCATCCCTGTCTCTGAAAGCACCTTACAAATTAACAACGGTAGTAGAGCTTTGAAAATGAAATTCATCTCTTTAAACTCATTTGTTCTTTCAAATTAGTGTCCGCTAAGTGTTGACTTGTGCACGCCATGGGAAAAATTTTGTGAAGTGCCCGCTTTTGCCAAAGTCTTCATTCCTGGAACATTTCTTTATGACAGGCTCCTTCTTTTGGCTCTGCGCAGGTACCGCGAAGGTGGGCTGGGTCTATTGGACACTCCACCGAGTCTCGTCAGTCCGACCAGCATGGCGTCGCTGCTGGGCGCCCCGTCATCAGCGATGACGTCTTCTACGAGTGCCAGCGAGCTCGTCAACACCCTGTCGGGCAAGATGGCGCGCATGCCGTCGTCCAACGGCATCGGTGACTCCCACGGCAAGCGATCGTCACTGTCGCCGGCCAGTTTTATGGAAACCTGAACTCTGCCGCCATGCAATCCTCACCCAGGATGCGAGACCTGGAAAAAAGAAACCCAAGTTACGGAAGGGCGTGTTGGTGGTCACCTTCTCCCACGCCGCGTTGTACACCTGGACTCATATAGAACAAACCCCGCGAAGATACGACGCCCACGAAGTTCTGGAAACGAGACGTGTTGTTTGTTTCTCCTCCCAAGTGCAATGTTTGTACGCATCCCCCTGCCTACTGCCTCTTCCACTATGCCCCCACCCCACCAGACCTCAATGTTCTTCTATTTGTGCCCGCTTTTTATTTAAGTACGCAGTACTGTAGTGTGTCGATGTACTGTTCATGTGCAATGCAGAGGCGCCAAATCGCCGCTGTGATGGACCTCCTGCAGCGCTACCTAGAGTGCGTGCATGTGTGCGTGTGTGTGTGTCTGCGTGTGAGCGCGCGTGGGTGTGTTTGTTTGTATTGTTTTATTCCTTGATCTGACGGCTTTTTTCGGCAGCATTCAGAGTTCTTCCTCTTTGCATCATTTTTGTCCCTTGAGAGATGGAGGGATGTGTGATCTAGCTCTGAACGATGATGGGAACATGGTGAGGAGGCAAGAAAAAAAACTGGAGGAGAGAATCACATCGCCGCCATCACCCTCTTTTTTTTACGTGTTGTGGTCCATTTCCCGCGCTCATGTTATATATTGGACTTTGCAATTTCGAATATGTGTATAACCGTGTTTCCCCCTTTGACAACTTCCTTGTGGTTTTCTTTTAGATAAGTTTCAGTTCAGCTTCATCATTTTTTTTTCTGTGTCACACTTGTATCTCATGGCTGCAACCAGGTGATGCTGGCCGTTGTTGCTAATGGATGCTTGCCACAGCGCGAGCACTTGTTCCTTCTACACTTCAAAAAACATGGGGCTGTTTATCTTGTCCCTTTATGTACAGCTCTTATGTCACACCCAAGTGGTCTAAGAGGGGAAATCTGAAGCAAGTTAGCAAACTCTGTACAGTGTAGCAATCTAAATGATGTAGCACAGAGATCGACTAAATATGGAGCAAGTGTTTGCATAAATAAGCAAATATTTGTTCCCCTTCTGGAATAATATCAGTGTGTTCATAGGTGTGACATGAAACAGGCAACTTGCCGAAGATGGTGAGCCTCTATGTATGGTGTCATCTGTAACGGCTTGAGTGTCTGAGTGATCTACCAACAAGCTCACTTTGCCACTCTTGCTAGCTTAAGTAGTGCATTGAAATCTGCATTGTCAGCATATAGCTAAACTGCAACAGTGTTGCCATGCTGCTGCCTCTGCTTCTTCCTATACAGCTGGGTACTTGCTAACCATGGGCAAAAAGAAACAGTTACAAGATATACTGTAATCGAGACACCGAATGCACCCCTTCGCAGACCGTTTTTATCTTGGCCGTGTGGCATTTTGCTGCGGTACTACCTTGAACTGCCTGCCTACCTAGTGAAGATTTTGGACATGGCAGGCAGTCAGTATAAAGTTTAAGTGTTGTATCTGATTATTGTGTCATAATGGGCCATTGAATACCACCAGACGTTATCCCATGCCAGAACCAGCCTCCGTTTATTGATTTCCTTTTTATTGTCGTATGAACATGCTCAACCATTGTAAACATACAATCTAGTCTGTGATGTTACATTTGAAGGCATGGCATTATTTTCAGTGTACAATGACCCAGTTTCAGATGTTTTCAGTGGGTCTGTTTCCTTCATCAGTGCTAACAAGTGTGTTCAAATGACTTTTGTTTTCGAATTTATCCGTTTTCTTCCAGTAACGTACATATTTTTTTGATTTTGTCGCCAGCTTCAGACTTAGCGTATTTATGCGACTCGAGTAGAAAAAAAAACCTCACTGAAAACTTTCTTGAGGAGCTTTTCCACCCTCATAGGCATGGGGAAATGATAGTCTATAACTGCTTTAGGCCTTTATTGTAAGAATTTCCGAGATATCTGAGTGAAGTCTCTGTACTATATTTCATTGGTTTATTGTTGTAACAAGTGTTACCCTCAGCTGGGGATAAGTGCAAGACTAGCCTATTGAAACTTGTAAACCTATTTATGGTGTTCTTTTTTTTCTGTAAGATAAACTCATGACATGCTTATTCATCATTCTTGTCTGTATTGTTAACTGTGTTTTTATTTTTCTCATTTTTACTTAAGCATTAATTGTTGACTATGAAAACTGCTCTGGCTGTCACACCAGTGCATCCCTCAGAGACAGAATCTGAGCTGACATTATTAAAGCACGCAAGTTGTTTGTGGGATATGATCTTTCTTCCTCATCTTTCTCTCCAGTTGTGTTAAAGTAAGTCATACAGTTTTAATATAAGGGTTTAGAAAAATCGAGGCTTTGTTCTCGCTTGTCTTTTTTGTGTGAATTTTCCGGCGTATGGTCATTCATATTTAAAAAACACAATGCTGGCGTTACGCTTTTATGAACTCACTGAATGTGTTCGAACCTAAGCAGCAGCATGGTGTTTTCCACGCACACCATCAATGTAAAAAAGATATACAATATGAAAAGCACTTCTCTAAAATGAAGCGGCAGTCTGCAAATTACGCTAAACCGTGCCAGTATTTAATGTTTTAGGAATTCCTCACCTTCTCCATAATATAAATGTAAAAGCTACACTGCCTTCAACACATGCATCATTATAAGCAAACGTAGCCTGTCCTGGTGTTAGAAATTATTCGAGAGTTCCATCAGATTGTCAGCGATTTCCAGTTTTAGAATTGCAGGTGGCTACTTTTAAACTGAAGAAACATCTGTGAGCTTATCTGTACATGGCACACTCGCAATATTCTTACTTTTTTTAACAAAGCGTAATCTCTAAACGCACCTTTTTGTGAGCCGTGTTATTTTCTCGCAATGCTGTACTACGTCGGAAGTAACTGATGTCAGCACAACCACGTTCACAGTCCTCGAGACGCTAGTCGTGAAGGAGATGCCACTCAAGTTTCACGCATCTACCTGCCTACTCACTGTCTTCATAACTGAACCCTTCACTGTTCCACAAACAACTCTTCGTTAAAACTGACATTTATTTTTTATTTAACCTACCGGTGGAGTTCTCATAAAGTATTGTTTCGAAATCTCATTTTGGAGCAGTATTTATTGCGGGTGTTCTCTCTGGATTGCTAGATGCAGTCGACATGTCTGTTGACCAGAAACGTGTGGTTGGATAGCAGTAGAAAGCAGTGACTTGTTACTGTATGTTAGATTTTAAAACCTTGCAAGTGTGCGTGTTCATTGTCAACTGCAACAAAGCGTATGTGCACCTGAGAGTCGGAAAGCTGATCTGATGTAGAAAGAAAATACCTTGCACATCTCCTTAAAGAGGTTGAGTGCCCTTCCTTGCATAAATGATTTCAACACTGTTTACTATGTGTACATTATAGACCAATTAAAACCGCAAAGAAAACTTCAACTCGAGCTCTTTCTCACTTACTATATTATAAAGGAATCGTCATCTTAGAGAAACAAACTTGAGCCTTGTATGTATACACCACTCTTGCGTTATCACGTCACCTGAGATGGAATAACGTATAAGGTAATAGATTAACACAATTGCAGTGGCCCAGTCTTAGTTTAGAACACTATCCTGCCTCCTTGGTAGTCGGTGACCTGCTTGAGTGGTGCTCAAACAGATTAGTTATTATTTCTTACAATAGTTGCTATGCCAATAAATAATTTCACTAAGAATAGCATTTGGCAATGTATGAAGGTACAGTACACAGTGATTCAAACGTGACATCAAATTTGTTTAGTATAATGACGGGCATGCGCAGTTGGTCGAGATTGGTCATGTAGCTACGAAGATAATGTTGCTCTATAAGATAACGTTGGTTCTTATCTGTGCGTTCAAGTCGAAATTAAGCCGATAGGGCCTGAAATAAAGACGGTGGAAACGAAAGCATGTGCATGGCTCTGTCCAACACTGCCCTGTTTCAAAAGGTGGGTACCATACCTCCTCGACAGCGAAGCTGGGAACAACTATAGTTGTGGGGGGGATGGCGTAACGGATACGACAAAATAACCAGAAGCGGTTGCCCATGCTGCTATCGTATGTTCATAGATGCTACAGTGAAAAGAGATGTCTAAAAACAACTTGCTCAAGAATGCTGGGACGCTCTGGTTATTGTAATCTCGTAAGAGCAACATATGCGCATGAGAGCAACAGGAACTGAGCCCTTTCACTATGCGAACACGGAAAACGAGTGAAGCTGATAATTTGCCCCTTGATGCCATACTGGCCACTACCGTGTTCTTGAGCCGAAGGCGTGGCGGCTTCAGCCTTTTTCTCGATGACATTTTACTTTTGGGAGGTGCTCCAGTAGGATGGGATACACGAGGCTGTTGGTCGAGGTGATCCAGGGCACGGCTCCCTGAAACAAAGGGTCGGGATACGTGCAGTTCCACTTGCTCTGGGAAGTGCGATGACACACAGCCGAATCATTTCAACCGCGCAGGCAAGCTGCAGTTGGTCACGTACGCCGTAGATGTTGAAAACTTGTATAAAGTATTAAAGCTGGCGTGTGGGTACACACTGAAATTCTGAAAAGAGCGCTGGGACGTGACATCGACAGAAGCGAGAAGACCTTGGTCTTGTCGCTTTTTGCAGCGAAAGCTGTATAGCGTTAGTCGAAACGAAAAGTGGTTCACTACGAGAAATGAGAACGGTCTCCATTGGCTGCTCCCTCGGTTACGTCATTGCCCACGTAGCAGCCATGCGCGCACACCATTGGGAGCGGCGCGTCAGTGACGTCGTTCAGCCTTTCGCCGCTGTGCCGCGGCGCCCGTGCGCTGCGAACGGAGCGGTTTTGAATGAGAAAAAAAAAATCAAGAAAAGAGTACAACGCTGTAACTGTTCCCCTCAGTGGAGGTCATCCCGTCAGGCAGTGGGAGAGCACTGAATGTGGGAGAAAAGGAAAGGAGAGAGGATGGTAATGGGGTAATTCGGCCCGACCCTGTAAGCACACGCCACTCTCAGCCAAGGAAAGGCGTCAAGCTGGTGGGCAGATAAAGGAGGGATGTAAACAGCCATCACGTGGTGGGCACACGTGGGCGTGAAGGGTTCAGCGTCGCCGGAAGGTTCAGCCGACATAACATAACATACCTTTATTTTCCTTAAAAGACCCTTCGAGGGGGTATTACATAAGGGGTGGGTTAACATATAATTTTTTTTGTTGCCACAATTTTTTATCACGAAAAGTGGACACATAATTGATCAAAAAATGATGATGAGCATTCAGTGGTGACGACATCATGGGGAAGGTCATTCCAGTCTTTTGCTGTCCGAACAAAGAATGACATAGAAAAGGTGGTCGTGTTAATCCTTGGCCGGGCAACTTGAAGCGAATGACACGTGCGGTGAGATATGCGGGCCGGTGGGGCGATGTAGGGATGACGAAGGGCGCTGTGAAAAAACTTATGAAAAACAACTTCCGCATAAGGGCAGCACGGATGGTGCGAGCGTCCTAACAGCCGACAACTTTCCAAAAACAGCGCCGATATCTGATCCGTGAGAGAATTGATGTTCGCAGTGGCAGTGGGACCGATGCTGCAGTCACGGCAAAAGAACAGGCCCGGCTCGTAAGGCGCAAGCAGCAACTGCAGCGCACAGAGGGTCCCGCCAGGGTTGCTGTGAGGTAGACTTCAACAGGAGACAGATTTGAAGCTTAAGGTAACCAATGTAGTCATGCCATCTCATTGTATCGCCAAATTCTAAACCGAACAAAAGTAGTATTTATGAGAGAAATTTTTATTACCACACAGCAAATATTATTTCAAATATGCAGGAACATTGAAATGACAGTATTTCTATGCCTCTTGCTTTGTCTTAAAACTACAAGATGAAAGAAGTGGTTCATTTATTCAGTTGCTACAGTGCCAAGAGCATTACAGAGGAGAGTAGGCAAAATAAAGAAAAGAAACTAACAAAATGCAGTCCGTAAAGAACTACTATGCATTCATGTCCAACAGGCTTCTGCAATGGACGTTGCTCATTCCCCCCCCCCCCTTTTTTTTTTCCATCCTTACCTTTTCATGCCCATTTCTCTTTCCCTGGTGCAGGTTAGCAAACTAGAAGTTTTCTTGTGTTTAACCTCAATGCCTTTCACTCAACCTATTCTCTCTTTATCTCTTACTAAGTCATGAACAGGAAGATTATCAAATAAGAAAAGAATTCCTCTCGCGTGCGTTAGTTGGAAAGCTCCGGGTTTCATAAAATGGAAGGCCTGCCTCACAGTGATAACCAAAGTGATAGGAAATACAGTGCGGTGATAAATTATGCCGGGAAGGAGACCAGATTAGTATACACAGTCAAATCTCTTTACAAACGACACTAATATAAGTTACAAATGTGTATAAGACACCAGTATGCCTACACTAAAACACGGGTGGATAAGAAAATACATACAAGGCAACCGAAATGGTTTATAAGAGACATCTCACATAAAAGACAAAATCCGCATACCCGGAGCATAAAATAAATTCAAGCGGCAAAAAACTTGACTGTGCTGATAGAAACACCGGGGAAACTGGTGGATTTCGCGACCGTCCTATTCTATCAGCGTGATTTAGTCCTAAAAAGTGCCACATTCTTTCTGTTCACTCGGTGTGGTGTATGAAATATAAATATTCATAACAAATAACTTGTTTTAATACAAGGCTGTTCAACAGATAAGTAGGCAGAAGCTGTGTATCGGGACACACTAATAACCTTGGATTTTCTGATATTTACTCATATAAACCATATTTTGCGCCAAGTGGCAGAACATCTACAGCGGAAAGGTGAGTAGCATAAGTTCAGTGTGCCAGTATATAGTTACGCAGGATATGGTTTTTGTCAGGATAATTGTGGACCACTCCAGCGAACTAGTCGTATCAGTGCGAACATTAAACATTTGTTGATATTGAATTGACTGGCGCATATACTCGTACAGGCACAAATAACTCAGGACGCAGACTTTTAAGCTGTTATTCTGTGAAGTCGCTTACCGAAATTGATCATTAGATTTACCACAATAACAGGCCGTTTTCACTTTGACGCACATCTTCGTTTTCGGTCACGCTCGCACGAAAACACGCGCTGAACTAAGCACTTGAAGCGGACGCCATATATATATATATATATATATATATATATATATATATATATATATATATATATATATATATATATAGTAGGCAGCGTGAGAATCGTACTAACGTTTGCCAACATGCGCGCAACTTCGTCATCACAGGCGAGTGCGTTGCTTTAGAGTGCCTCGATGCGCACCTGCCGCCTGCTGATAGGGCGAGGACATGCGCGCGAAAGAGAAGGCTGAAAAGAACGTGCCCGTGACTTGTTTCTTTTTTTTTTTACCTGCAAATAATAAGAAAATGATAATGTATCGTGTTTTGCGTCTGAAAACTACGACATATTCATTCACCAGGGACGTCGTTGAAGAAAGCATGGGAAATTTCGACCACTTGTTGTACGGCAAATAAATTCTGTGGAATTTGTTGTATTATAGCCTATGTAGCGTGCATGGGCATTGCACAGCAGACGAGTTTCTGTTATTTCGCGTCCATCGTATACGACTGTAACGGCTGGCATCGAATCCGTGATCTTGGGATTAGCAGCCGATAGCCGCAACGCCATACGCCACAGCGGCGGCAGTAAGAAAGTTGGGTACTAAATGCACCAAGACATTGTTTAGGATGCCCAAAAGTAGCCATGGCTCCAAACTGGAAGTTTTGTTGCCAGGCAGCCACTAACGGAAACCCCGCCATCATTCAGCAGCCTTCGGAGGCGATTGCTTGCGACAACGGCGAGCAGAGGAAGCGGCGTTATTGCGTCAACGTAGCGTGGTGGAAATACGCTCGCCGGGGCCGACGCCTGCTTTCGGCAAGAATGTCTCGAGCGGCACTTTCGCCTCGGTTCCGACGTGCGCAACCGCACATTTCAGCTTTGCTGTTTAACCATCTGTACGGAGTGCTTGTGTGGGCCCCGCCGCGGTTGTCTAGTGGCTAAGGTACTCGGCTGCTGACCCGCAGGTCGCTGGTTCGAATCCCGGCTGCGGCGGCTGCATTTCCGATGGAGGCGGAAATGTTGTAGGCCCGTGTACTCGGATTTGGGTGCACGTTAAAGAACCGCAGGTGGTCGAAATTTCCGGAGCCCTCCACTACGGCGTCTCTCATAATCATCAGTGGTGTTGGGACGTTAAACCCCACATATCAATCAAATCAGTGCTTGTGTGGTAGTTTTTCCTTTGGTATCACGTGCCCCAAGAGCACAACGGTGCAGTGAGTGTCGTATACACGTACCGACATGAAGCTATGCACTTCCGCAGTTCATTTACGGCGCTTTTGTCTTACCATCACCGGTATCGCGTCATGCGCGCGTACTTTCGTCGAAGGGGCTCATCGCGATAGTAAAATAGTTCATTTGCGCCACGTCAGTGACGCCGCAAATCAGGTGCGCATGTCCAGAGCTTCGTGTTACTGTAAGGAGGCGGCGCTAGTAGCACCGTGTGATCCGCGCTTCCGGGAATGTACACAGTCGAGAGTGATTCGAAAGTTATCATGTGAGCGTCGACCAAGACCTACGACAGCGCCACGGCCCAGAATCATCTTTCGATGAGAGGTAGGTATCAAGCAAGCTTCACCACTCTCTTTGCTGCTCGCTGTGATCTTTCGTCTGAGGGAGGTGCACTTTCATTTTTAAGTGTGAATACACTCTATAAGCGACCCCAAACCATCCACCGTTGTCGGCGGCGTCCGCAGTCTTCTCTCTATCTTTAAAAGAAAGAGGACTTGGCGGGCCGCAGCGCGACGCTCTACTGAATAAGCCACGGACGTGACGCTGATATCGGTGTCAGTAACGCGCCTTATAACCCCTCCCCCTTCGCTCGCCTCCTCCTCTCTCCTCGCTCGCTGCAGCTGCGCGCCCTCTCTCTCGCGCGCCCGCCTTCTCTCTCAGTCTCCCGTCGAGAGCGGGTCGTGCGATGGATGTCTCGGAGGCAACGCTACCATCTGGATATAAGGTGCGTTACTGACACCGATATCAGCGTCGCCAACGGATTTTAACTTCACTCCCCCTCATAGCATCACCCCGTTCATTCGCACTTAACCATGTTCACCCTCGGGGAAATGCTTGGGAGTTTTTTTTTTTTTTTTTACGACGACGCAATATCTTTCGTTCAACGTCGACAGCCGTTCAAATGAAGAAATTGCAAGCGCCAGCTTTATCACATATTTTCCGACAGTCTCGTTATCAAGCGCGTAGGTAACAGCCAGCGAAGAATACACTTGATCGCAATGAACATTAAGCTTGGAATAGAGAGAAAGGGCGTTCGTCGTAGGGGCGATCCTTGTAGCATGCATGGAAGAACCAACGAGGGCGAGAAGGGCGCAAAATCTTGATTTTAACTGTTCCGAAACGTGCCACTAGGCGCTGGGGGTGCTAAGCTAGTCGGTGCTCGCGCAATACTCTTCGTATCGCAGTCGACATTACTTTGCACGAAATCTACGCGTTGCGATACTTGAGCTTTTTGTGTGCTCGTGAAAAATGTGCTCGGCTGGAGTAATGGTTCATCGGTCAGCTGTCGGTGGCTATTACAGGTGAGATAAATAAGTTTATTAGATTGTGATTTGTTTAGTTTTCAGACGTAAATTATGTTTTTTGTAGTATTCCAGGTATTATGCGTAGTATTTTCATATTTATTTTGCATAGTATATTCAGGTAAAGTATGCGGGAACTTTGTGAGAAAGTTTCGAGGACAAATGAAAATGCGCAGATTGTGCCGCTCAAGCGACTGCTTTTTTGCCGCCTCAATGATTCGTATTAGTTTGCTTGTGGGGTACTCAAGCAGCACGGCAGGGCGGTTGTGCTAGTGGGTCGTCGCTAAGCAGGCAGAATACGTTGTGCGCAATGGAACGGGAGACAAGATGGCGCAACAACCTTCGCATCGCCCAATCAACAGCAAGGTATAGCTCATCCCGTCGTCTTCTGTTCCCGTGTGCGTTTCTGCGCTATTTAGTGTGCTTATAACCAGCAACATGCACCCGGTATTTGAAAACAAGTAGTCTGCGAACCACGATAGAGGATAAGAGAAAAAGCTTTCCCATACGGAAACAATCGCTAAGAACACAAACAATGGTGTACGATGCGACGTACGGAATTAAGGCAATGTTTGGGGGCGTTAAAATTCAGAAAGGTCATTTCGAAGAAATAAAAAGTGGTGAGAATCGTTAGACGTTAAGCAGAGAGAGAGAGAGAAAATTTCGGCAACTTCGCTCTGGTGGTGGTGAATAGCCTGAAGGAACATTGAGCTCCTTCGATTTATACGTCCAGGGTGACTCCAGACGCCACATCTGTTTTTCGCGTTGACCAACCGGAAGCTCCTCCCACTGGCCCGGGACCTCTATGATGCATGTTCGTTTTTTCGCGTTTCTGGCGGTCTGTGAATGGTCCGAGTCTGTCAGAGCGATTTCTTTCGGGCAGCTGCAGACGACGGCGCCGTGCAAATGGCCCGCGCTTGGGGCTGTACACCTGTAGACTTCTGTAGATTCCTTCGATGTGAAGAATGTCACTTGACGCGTGCGGCCATGTTAGGTTGGACATTGGAAGATTTCGACGCACTGTAGCTCTGTCTTTTGTTTTTCCTTCCGCTTCTCGCTCGTTTCGGTATTCCGTATTTGCGCACCCATTTCTACGCCCATGGCGTTCTAAGCATGTGCCATTTTTCCGAAGCTGGAACAAGTACTATCCACAGTATCTGTAAACTGAAGTGACTTTCAAAGGGGAAAAGGAAGAAAAAAATTGCCCGCAGCTTCCCTCGGGGGAACACTGAGGAGGATGCGGAGCATATAATTGGTTAACGGGGTGTTAAAGTGCGACTTACTTGGGTCGATGGCTAAATTGGTTAACGTGGTTGTGAAATGGGGTGTTAAATTGCGACTTACTTAGGTCGATGGCTAAATTGGTTAACGTGGTTGTAGGAGGGGGTGTTAAATGAGTGAACACGTACACATACATGTATGCGAAAGGGCGGCGCTGGTCGAAGGGACGTCGATCATTGTGTTTGTGGATTCGTTGGAATTCATTTCACCGCGACCTTGGACGTCGACGCGCCGTACAAACCAACCGACGAGCGGCAACTGAGCGAGCGAGCGCCGACCTTGAGTATATATACAGCGCGACGGCGCATGCACTGTCAGCTGTTGAATGTTCTCGAAGCGCGACGGCGCATGCGCGTCCACTGGAGAATCAGGAGAATTGTAGAATGTTCTCGAAGGGGAGAAGCGCGCGCGGCACAGATGGTGGGTGACGGTGCATGCGCGCGTCAGCTGTCGAATGTTCGAGAACGGGGAGAAGCGCAACGGCGCATGCGCGCGCGTCAGCTGCCGATGTTCTCGAAGCGCGACGGCGCATGCGCGCGCGTCAACTGCCGATGTTCTCGAAGCGTGACGGCGCATGCGCGCTACATTATACAGCTAGCGAATGTTCGTGAAGAGGAGAAGCGCACGCGGTGTGTAGAGGAGGAAGGTTGCACAGATGGTGGAGGAGTGAAGCGCGCGCGGTGTGTAGAGGAGGAAGGGATGCACAGATGGTGGAAGAAGGAGGAGGAAGCTTGCGGACGGCGCCGCACTACAAGCCTCGAGTATTAGATGCTCCGCATCTAAAAGCGCCGTTCCGTTACTGCCTCACTCGATGAGGGCAGCTCCACAGTTCAGCGCGGGGATTGGGGTAATGGGAATTAAAGAGAAAGAAGGAAGGGGTAAAATAAGAGTGGTGAAATGCATTTGATCACTCGTATCGGGCACGCGCGCAAGAAACAAACGCGGCAGACGCGATACACGGAAAGACCCATCGCGAAGCCGGGGGTGAGGAGATGCACCCGTCAAGTGAAAGAAAGAAAAAAGGAGCAAAAAAGAAACCACTGGACAAGTGGAAAGAAGTTAGGGCGCTCTCGAACTGATAGTGAAGGGGAGAGAGTGTCCGCTGCAAGGGCTGAACGCGCCCACGAAGAATAGAAAGAAAAAAAAGAAGAAAAGGAAAAAAAGAGAGAAAGCCGTCATGTAACCTGGTAGCGTAACTTCCACAGATGGTCCATGTATCCAGTAGTTTGCGGCTCGTTGCCACCGTTGCTATCTGGGTATGAAGGCGACAACTAACAGCTACCAAAAATCAAATATGACGTCGCAGCAGGAAGTGGTATAGCGACGTCGTGCACTGTACTAGAGCCATAAGCTGTGTGATAAAGAAGGTGGGTAACGATTCAGAATACTAAGTACCCTGCTATGGGAGAGCTTAAGCCGTACTGTGGGCCTTACACTCGATGAGGCCCTGTTGAATGCGTGTTTGAAAAAAAAAGGGGGGGTAACGATTTAGAGTACTAGTTGCTCTACTATGAGAGAGCTTAAAGCCGTCCCGTGGCGAGGAGTACTAAGCCGCATATTTTGGCGGTGGTATGGTGTGTTTCGAAGGAGTGGCTAACGATTTGAGTACTCGGTACTCTACTACGGGAGTGCTGAATGCCATCCCTCGGGCGAAGGTTTCAAACATTTTGACATGAACTGTCCGAAATCGTTGTTTAGAAAAAACTGGTGAACAATATAGAGTACTTGGTATTATACTATGGGAGAGCACTAGGCCACACCGGGGGCCTCTGATACACAAAGGACCGGGGTACTCTACAATGGGGAGGGGGGAGATTAGTAAAAAGGGGCAACTATTTAGAGTACAGGATACTCTAACTATGGGAGAGCACTAGGCCGTCCCGTACCTCAGAGAGAAATTTGGAGAGCATATAACACACGACGAAAAGACACTGCCAAATACGACATATGTTCAGAGTGAAGGACAGACTTGTGAATAACGAAAACCATGCTGGTGCTAATGGCTCCTTCGCGGTTCTTTCAAAGAATTCAAGTCTCAAATATTCCCCATCGGCAAAAACGCCATGCCCTTATGGCGGAATTTTATCCACAACGCAAGTGTTTTATTTTAACACGAGATAACAAATGCTAACTGACAGCGTCCACACTTCATCTCGTATTTTCAACGCACTACTCTGACGGCTCTGGCGGGATGTTTTCTCTTGTCGTCAGGTGGAAGCTTCTGGCACTCACATCATGGTTGCTCACTTGTGAGGCGATTGCGTTCAGTCATGATTGAAGGGCATATGGTAGGAGAACATAAGGAAAAAAAAAATCCATTCTTTTTGAAACTTGGGAAGGGTGTCCCTTGGTGCATATTTTCAACATTCGTGCTCCTCTATAACTTGTAATATTCTTTGTAGTAGAAAGCCCGCTTTCCCAAAATAAAGTAGTATGTAAACTTGACATTAGCACTTAGTAAACTTGTAGCATTCTTTGTGGCTGAAAGCCTGTTTTCCAAAAATAAAGTATAGGGCGTAAACTTTATATTAGCACTTCGTAAACCTGTAATATTTTTTGTGGCTGAAGACCCGCTTTCCAAAAATAAAGTATATGGCGTAAACTTTATATTAGCACTTCGTAAACCTGTAATATTCTTTGTGGCTGAAAGCCCGTTTTCCCAAAATAAAGTACAGTGTGTAAACTTTATATTAGCACTTCGTAAACTTGTGATATCCTTTGTGGCTGAAAGCCCGTTTTCCCAAAATAAACTAGTGTGTAAACTTTATATTAGTCGTCTTCGGAGCGCATGGGTTCGAACGTTTTCAACTCCTAGATTACGCCTTGTGTATTGTGCTTGTCCACACGTTGAGATGTTGAGGGTAAAGAAGGTCTTCAGCAAGTGTAAATTTTACGATTAACAACACGGTTCTTTTGTAAATGCGAATAAATGCCGGTGACGTACCGGGGCGCTCACTGCTGAACCACGAAGCTCTTCATCGTTGAACTCCTCAGCCGTTTCAGCGTCCTTCGAGGCGAATAGCGTGCAGGGTGACAACGGGTATGCTGTAATAGACATAAATATTATTTGTGACGCAATTAGACCAAATATCACGCGAAAAATACCCGAAGAAGGGCAGAGAATGATGGGAAGTGCGTCGCAGAATATTTCTTATGTTTGTTTACGTTCAGACACTTACACACTGCCACACTGAAAACTAGTCAATTTCCTCAAAAACGTAAACAAAACTTGATGATACATTGCGGATAGAGCTTGCAAGGCAGCGCAAGAAAGAAGCAAAGCAAGTCGATCGAAAGTGAAAAAAATTGACTTTGGTTATGATCTGGACGCTTGTAGCAACTAAATTAGATAGTTGAGAGCAGGCGTTTGTGACAAAGTATACGTTCGTTTTTAAGCTGTTTTCTAACTAAGTGTCCATACTAACGTATGCATGATGCTGTGTTTTCAAGCATTTCTGTTCCTTGCTGTTCTACATGCACGCGGGTGGTGGTGTAGGACAATGCGTTTGTGACCATATGCTCGTATGCAAGGTGTAAAATGTTCACGGCTAGAACTGTACCCCTCCAAACATACAGGCCTCGGGAATCACATATTTTCCTACCGGGCGACAACATGAAAAGCTACGGCCGAGTCCCACAAGCACATTGACTGGAAAAGAACAACGAAAAAGAAAAAGCAAGGCAAACCAGTCTGCTTCGCAGGGGCTTGTTTGGTGATTCAGAAGATTTAATTACGGTTTATGAGACAGGCGTAGCCAGGTACGCTGTTGGTGGTTTCGTACTGTTCCTAATCCTCTCGTTCCCCCAAATTGCGTCTGCGTTTATATGAACACACACATAAATTGCACGCACAACTCCAAGCAGCCCACGGGACGGCTTTATGCTCTCCAATCGTAGAGTACCAACTACTCTAAATCGTTATTAACTTTTTCTAAACACAACTTAACCGTCACCCCCCCCCCCCCCCCCCGAAATAATAACCGTCAGTCCTCCTGCCACCGTTCCCTCCCCTCACACACACACGCATGCACGCAGCTCTGGTAGTGCCATCATCATCGCCATCATTTCTTGATCACTGCGCCGCGCCTCTCGCGCAGCTGATGCTAGCTCGAGCTGCGCGAGGATTAGAACGAGCTTCTGGCCTGGCGGTTTGGACGTGGACAGCCACCGCGGCTCCGCTTCAGGCGTGGAAATAAGTGGCGAGATCGGCACGGCCCCGTCGGCCACCTTCGACGCCACCTCACGTCTCCTCTTCCGTCTCGCCGCTACACTCTAAATTTCACCCGTTATGAATGAGCTCCTCAAGCTCCGATAGATTGCATCGTGTAAATACCTTTAGGAGGAGTGTAACACCTTTAATCTAATAGCTGTTACCCTAGAAAGCCGGCATATGGCGCACTTTCTAATTTATTGCGTTTACTAGAACGATTGTTCATGCAATAACATGAGTTACCCTTTGTTCTTTAGTAATAATAAATGAAGCAGCCTGGCCTGTTGACTGTTCGAAGGAGAGCAAATTGTCGACGAGAAGTAAATTTCTCCAGACTAAGAAATTCGTGAATTCCGCCAGTTACAAGCACGTACGCCGGCACCACAAAAACTTCAACCGCATGGGCTTGTTTCGCTGCCTGTCGGTAATTTACCAAGATAGCGTCACTAACGGGAATCGCGGACACGGAGTTTCTACAAGCTGTGCGGCTTAGCGTTTCGATCAATCGGCGAGAAGCTCATTCATCCCAACCTTTAGTTCCCGACAAACCATTGCCCCTCGAAGACGCTAAATCATGCTGCAACATTATTACTTGTGTCTACCTGAATCTGCAGCAAACATGCGTGTACAGATCTCGAAGGCTTTGTACTTTCTCAAGTACTTCTTCCGTTCTCCGGGAGCTGGCGGCACCTGTACCGGTCAGTTCGATAGGCGTGAAGTTGGCCGCGGTAGTACATCTACAGTGGTTACTGTACCCCGTACGAGTAGCAATTACGGTCGCACGTAGGTGGAAGGTCAATGTGAGAGGTCAGTGTACTGTGGAATGTGCGTTTACGTTAGGAAACACCGCTGCGCAGAAATCTCCAGAGCTCTCCATTACGGCGTGCCTCGTTATCATCGGGTGGTCTTGGCTCGTAAAACCTGGGATATACATAGTGTGCACGTGCGTCACGCAGCGCCTCGCCGTCACTTCCGAAATGCGCCACCGACATGCCCTGGTACCTACCGACTGCGTCGCCTACAACTGCCGTGTTGTCTCCTCGTGCTTGCGGGCGACTCGCTTGCTGGATTCCGTGCCGATCGGTTGTGCGCTCGCGATCTCCGGCGTCAGCGTAGCTCTGGCCGACTGGGCGCGCCCTACGTCATCTCCTGGCGCCGACCTCCGACGACAGTGTAGCTATGACCGACTGGACTTGCTCTACGCCATCTCCTGACGTCGACAAGAGCTCTCGCAAGTGGTGCCCCGTCCTCGGACTCCTGTGACCGTGTTTCCATCTTTCCTATCTCTTCTATCCCCTCGATTTGTCGTCGCTCTCTCTGGCTTTCCTCATCTCTCTCTCTACAACTTTATTCCCATCCTTTTCATCCCTCCTTACCCCCATCCCTTGTGAGCTACTGCTGAGGTGTCGCACCCTGATGCAGACAGTTGCGGGGCTCACTTTTCTTTTCTTTTCCTTCTTCTAAACATAACCACTCCCCCCCCCCCCCTCTCGTGCTTGCGCCTATTTAGTTTTGCCTCACGATGCAAGTTCGAGGGCTGCTAGTGAGGCAAGTTGTTTTAGTAGTACCCGAAGGGAGAGCAGAGCTTCGGGGTGTTTCTTCGCCAAAGTTATTACCTAAAATTGAGAACGCACATTGTGATTTTCCGAAAAGTACCGGCGTGTTTGGCTGACACGGATGTAAAAAAAAAACTACTTGAAGAAACTCGGTGATATTTGCGTCTTCAGGTGTAACTTCACACCGGGTAAGTGTCATAGCCAAGCACTTACCTGGAAACAAAGATAGCTTACCAAGATACTGTACGTACAAACTTGTCCGCGACCACTGCGTGCACAATCAGCGTGTCAGAAAGGCGGTTAAAATCGTGATGGCGATCGCGAAAATTCGGGTATTGCATTGAAACAAACTGTGAAAATGGATGCGAAACAATATTAGTTCACTTTGAAGTATGGCCGATCGGTCCGAGCTGGGGGGGTCAGGATTTTGAAAATTTGGTCAAGTAATTCCCCAGCACTGTCTCCATCATTTTCAAGGACTCTACCGTATATTAGTGTACAAAAAAGTTAAATACAAAGTGAAAAAGTGTCAAAACACACGCAAAAAAAAATGATGACCGGCATTACCGCGGCACGCACCACACGAGGTCTCTCTCTGCCTCGCATAATATTTTCCTCGGCTGTTTCCACAAGTTTAAATCAGAGGCTCAACATCAGTACTGTTTAAAACACTTGGGTTGGGGGGGGGGGAGGAGGGACGCTGCTACTTTAGTGGTGTGGGCCGCCGCAATATATTAATAATATATTTCTTGTAAACTTGCCTAGCTCTGCACGACTCATTTTTGATGGGAGCTGCTTCGCTTCGCTAATCCACTCTTAAAATTGCGGCTCGAGAGACTTAGGGCTTTCACTTGTTCGTGGGTCCCACAATTTGTGGTGTTTGTAGTGAAAGCGAGATAATGGGCCCTCGTAGGTCGTGGTGGGCAGCCGGTGTATGCGGTGGCTGGTATACGTGTCGTACATCTTGATTTTGTGGTCTTGAATCGAGTGAACAAACGAGGCCTTCCCGATTCGATGAGTTCGTTAAAGTACGACAAAAAAAAACCACAATGCTTCTCTATCAACATCTTTCACAGCGACAAATGGCGAGCCCCCAACAATCCACGCTGCAGCACGCGAATGGCCGTCGGTACCCAGGGAGGTACCCGGGCATGGCGGGAGAGGGCGACAACGGCGGAAGTGACATCACATGAACACTATGTATTGCTATTGCTACTGGCGTGAAGGCAGTGTAATCTAATAAACCGGAACGCGGCAACGATAAGGCACGCACTTAACGTGCCGGTTACACCAACGCAGCCAAATGATGTAAGTACTCTATGTCGAATGAAACTGGCAGCTGATATGTTTTCTTCAAGATGTTGAGCAACATCTGTAGTTTTCCTTTAGAATCGATGAAGATCACTCACTGGTGAGGCGTTCTGCGCAAGACCTAGATTTCAGCTTCCAAGCTTGACTCGGAGGGGCTACTTTGCGACGAAGTGGCTACATTTCACTTGTCTGGCAAAAAAAAAAAAAATTCAAGCAAGCACCATAGCATTTTCATGGCTACCTTGAACGTTTATTATGGTGTATTCAGGAATCATTTTTCTGATCGTGTACAGATAAAATACCGGGCAAACGTGACGACCACCTTTTTTTTCCCAAGCTTTTCTGACATGTCATCAAATGAAGGGCTCGCCAACAGTCGGGTACTTGTCGAGCCACTTCAACGTGACTTACAACTCGCCTGCCAAGATGGAGTAGCAATGTTCTCGTTATTATTCGCGTAGTCAATGTGGATAATGCCCACTGCCAGAAGGGAGGTGAAGTGACGATAGGCAGAGAAATTGGTGGTTTCAAGAATTTCAATAACAATGAATAATGGGGAAGTTACACCATACGACTTGTAAATCAAAGATGAGCTTAAGTGCGCCTTTTGGTAAGCAAAAGTATTGGGGGCCCCTAAACCTCGCCTTTGAAAGTTGAACGTTATAGAGATACATTATCTCCATAGTCCCTTGTCCCTTCAACCCACGAGTGCAGACTTCTTATATGATTTTACTCGAGAAGTGTAAATTGTGCATTACTACAATGTAATCCACAAAGGTGAAGGTGGCATGTGTCAGTGATGCTTTAGCATGTGGCTCCATTCGGTGTTATGGGTATCGTGCTTAAAACTACGGAAAATTATGCACGTGGAATGTTTTAGAACTTGCTATGCACCCTCCCGGGTTCCATTCTCACTCAAACCCAGATATTTTTTTTCCATTTTTGTTTTGCATCTTTCTTGATGTTTCGATCAACGTTACCAGATTCTTCTTCAGTTTGCAAACTCCGCCGAGACGAGGCGGCGAAACGCGGCCCCTTTAGTTTCCCGCTTCCTAGGCGGCCCTTCCGATGCCATTTGACCAGTCGCCGCGACGTAATGGATCCTATGCACAGTGTTAAACGGAATTCTTGTGGTTAACTTGGCGTTGCGGGAGTTATTTTCCGTGATAGTGCACTAAGGTTATTACGAATGAAGCAATTAAAGCACCATTTGTGCGGCTAATGTGGTGCCGCATGGCGGAGATGCGAGTGCGATGCCCGAATTTTGCGGGCATAGTGTTAATTTAGCCGTATTGCGTTCTTGTTTTTTTAAAATTCAACTGTATATATTAAAAAAAAACCGTTGCAGTGGGCTTAAAGGTAAAAGCTGGAGGACTATGCTCTTGAATTCAGGTGCATGTTAGAGAAACCACTGGTGGCCAAGTTTTTCAAAGGTCTTCAACACGACGTGCCTCGGCATCGTATAACCTTCGTTATTGTTATATGATGAGGCACACAACACATTAATCTGATACCGCCGAAGATATTGGAAGTGTAAAGCCTAGAACAACTTGTTCGTTCCAGATAACTACAATTTACGATCCGAACGTTTTTTTTTTTTCAAGGAAAGATAGCACACGAATTCAATAAATGCGTGTCCCTTATAAGGTTATAAAATGCAAAATACAATGAGTTCAGCAAAGTCTTATTGAACACAATTTATTGAACGCTACAACAAACTGGAAGCCACTTTTGTTCACGCGGTATCAAAACTTTTTCCCCGTGAACATTGTGCACGTAGTCCTTCAAGATATCATCCTCCTGGAAGTGAAGGTCGCACACAGCACAAGATCTCGATAGCTCCTTATCCAATCTCGGTATTGCTCGTTGCCACTGTTGAAGACCCACCTCATCAACGGGTGGCATGAAAAAAATGCATTTTTCGGTCGCAGATTTCGTTGAGTCGTAGCCGCTTCGTCAACCAGTGACAAAGCAGGGAGGCATGTTTTATAACATCGAAAAACAGTTAAAACAGAACAGAAAAACCGTCACACGACGCGTGAGAGTTACGCAGCTAACACCCGGCACGATAAAAAAACAGAGCTGACAGCAAGTGAGACACAACGTCAATTGTCACCATGATATCGCAGTAAGCAGCAGTGGGAGCGTAAACTGCGCGAGTGACGTCGATCTCGCTGAGACACACAATGATAGTGATTGCCACGAAACACACATGCGCTATACTTGCACGCTACGAAGGAGCACCTGCTGTTTTGCTACGCCGGCGTGGTCGGTGGCGTGCGTCTAACCGCCATGAGCCTCGTCAGACCAGTCAAAAAACGACGAGCGCGCCCCCTCGTGGTGGTGCATAGAAGCGTGACACCTGCGGCGGCGCAGTTTGCAAACTGAAAGAAGAATCTAGTAACGTTGGTTTCGTTCATGCTCAAGATGATTTTTCGCTCACAACAAATGACGCCTAGACCCTACGGCGACTGCGCAATTTCTGCGCCATGAGCTCTTGAACGCTATCGTGTTATAAATGACGAATTCGCGCACCTGTCGGCAAACGCGTGGCTAGCACGGTTATCGCGCGGCCCATCATCGATGGTGATGGCGGTTCATGAATTAGCACGTGTTCTCGTGTGAACATAACAAAAACAGAGATACGCAGAAGATGAGTTGGACATGTTCAACTTGATAATGCACTACCGGAATCTGGGCTGGCTGTATGGTAACCACTAGGGGTGTTCGAATTGTAAATTTCAGAACCGTATCGAATAGTGATGACGCCGAGTCGAACAAAAGTCACATACTGTTCGAAAAGTTTTGCAATAATAAGGCATCCACTTTGTAAGGAGCCCTTGACTGGTAAGGCAACAATTTTCAGTATATCCGAAGAATTCTAGAACATTTGATATGAAACCAATTAATAATCGTAAATTTTAAGAAAGTAACATCACTATTACATCTAAGCGACAAAAAGCCCCACAGTTATTTAAACTGAAGACAGCTCATATACGGCCGCAACTAGAACCTTCAAAATCTTTTGTAACTGCAGGATGAAATAATGCAGTGACTACAGTACTCGAGGTGGTACTTTTTCTACAGCTTTTAGATAGAACTGATGCATAAATATTAATCAATTTTCATAAGTTTACATGATCACGAATGTCATGGTGGAGACAGAATAATGTTACTGACTTATCGGCGAAAATATCCCAATATTACTTTCTTTCTGGCAGTTGCTCTGTTCATCCTGCACAGACGGAAGTATTTATTGTGTACAGAACTTAAATTTTGTACGTTTATTTCTGACTTGCTTTTGGTTGAAAACTAAGCGAGAAGAAAAAATGGGTCTTATTGCTATTTCAATATATAATATCAAAAATAATATTACTTATTGTTAAAAAAACGCCAGGCCAGCGAGGAAGGCACAGCACAGTCACAGCAAAAGCTAAAATAGCGGTATTTTAGAGCCTTTTAGAAGCATTCATTGGGTAACTGTTGCAATCACACTTGCTGGGTGCCCACAAGGTCATTATTAAAAATTATTTCTTTGTAGTAGGCCGGCATTCGCTATGCTATCATTCGTCCTTCTTCTGAAAAGATTGGTATCCGCTGAACACTTTCAACTGGCTGACGGCGATGAGGAGTTATGCCTTGAGGGGGTATGCGCCAAAGTTAATACGTGATCAAGAACAAGCTTTTGTAGTGGGTTGGAGCCCTGGACGACACACTCGTTACGCTATTCACATTGTGTGACGACTGGTTGTTCTTTCGTTGTTCTAAAACGCTTTATTACTCATATTAACGCGATTATTTTCCTGGCATCAAGCCTGCCTAAGGCAAGAGAGAGAGAGAGAGAGATAAAGATGCAAGGAAAGGCAGGGAGGTTAACCAGACGCACATCCGGTTTGCTACCCTGCACTGGGGAAGGGATGGAGGGGAGAAAAGAGGTTGCAGAGAGATGAGAAGGTACACACAATCACGAGCACACTCGGGGAGCACACACAGTCTACAGGCGGTCGCTCAGGTTTGTTGACTTTAAGTAAAGTAGCAGTGCTTTAGTCGCTTTCTGCGCAACTGACGCACATGCCCAAGGTCCTAGTATCTTCTGCACACAAAATGGTCCGGGGTCAAGTTGATTCAAAACCATCCGGAGCTGGCATCGCTGTGTGCCGTAGCAAGCGCAGCTGCACAGGACGTGTTCGATGGACTCTTCAGCTCCGCAGTAGTCGCATGTAGGAGTGTCTGCCATACCAATGCGAAAGGAGTACACCTTTGTAAATGCAACACCCAACCAAAGGCGGCATAACAGTGTCGCATCGGAGCGGGAAAGTTGTGATGGTAGATTTATCTTGAGCGAAGGATCTAGTTCATAAAATTGACACCTTTGGAAGCTGGTAGACGACCAGAACGTGCGTGTGAGATCTCGAGCCAGCAGGTAAAGTTGTCTTGCTGCATCATTCCTCGATAGAGGAATCGGGACTACACGGGTTCCTTCATGGGCTGAGCGGGCTGCATCATCGGCTAATTGATTTCCGGTAATACCGATATGTCCAGGCAGTCATTGATATATAATATCATGCCCTCGTGCTAGAGCTTCATGATGGCAATGTCTTATTTCTTGTACCAATTGTTCATGACTCCTCCTACGCATGGCAGACTGAAAACTCTGAAGCGCTGCCTTCGAATCACAGAATATGACCTATTTTCCTGGACGTTCTTGAACGAGATATTGTAAAGCAGCCCTTATAGCAGCAAGCTATGATGCCGTAGATGTAATCATATGCGACAACTTAAACTTGATTGTCATTGCTGCAGCCGGAATTACAGCGGCACCTGATGAACTGCTGGACGAGACGGACCCATCAGTGTATATTTGCGTTCGGTCCAAGTACAACTCATGTAATAATAGCAGTGTTGCTTGCTTCAATGCTACTCTTGAGTGATTGCTTTTTTTTGATACCCGGAATTTCTTAACGTACTTGCGGCTGGTCGAGGCACCACAAAGGACATGCCATTCTCGCAGCTGGCGTATATCCTGATGGAATGCTTTTTAGGTGCTTGGCTATGACGCCTGAAAACGTAGCACGTGGTCTTCCGGAGAGTAGAAGGGCCAAGTGGTGGTCGGGGACACGGCTAGCATGTCGAATGTGCGCTCTGAGGCAATCCACAACTCTATATGTCCTGACTGGATGGTCTTTGGCAAGCATGATTGTGGCATAAGTAGAAGCGCATCGGGGCAGTCCGAGGCAGATAGGCAGTGCCTGACTCTGCAAGCTCTCCAATGAATGAGTATTGGATTTGCAAGTGTTAGTTAGTACCGGCAAGCTGTAGCGCAATAGACCCAGAAATAGGGCCCTGTACAGCTGTAGCATGGAGGCCACAGAAGTTCCCCATGCTTTCCCGCACATGAATTTCATTATATGCACAATAGATAGCAGTCTCTTCTTCAAGTACGCACAATGCGGGCTCTACGAAAGGCTTCTGTCGATTATTATGCCCAGGAAACGATGCGTCCGTGCATATTTGACACTCTGCCCATTGATGTAAACAGGGTATGGCGTCATTGCTTTGCGTGTAAACACCATCAACGCGCACTTCACAGTTGATATAGTTAGGCCTTGTTTCTGAAGGTAGGCTGTTGTGAGGGTTGCTGCCCGCTGTATTCACGCACCTGAGGGCGAGTAACTGCAGCACTCCAGAGGCAAATATCATCGGCGTATATGGATAGGCACACCGACTTTTGCAAAACCTTCTCCAGACCAATGAGGGCAACATTGAACAATGTGGGGCTTAAAACACCTCCCTGAGGTACTGCCCAGTAGGTGTAAAGTTCAGCAGTTGTACCCTCATATGTTTGCACGAAGAAGCCCCTGCCAGTTATATAATCTTTTATTCATTGAAACATTCGTCCACCAATGCCCATTGCTGCGAGAGAAGTGAGGATGGCATCGTGAGCTACATTATCATATGCACCCTTCACGTCAAGAAAGAGTGCCACTGATATGCGCTTGCGACTTTTTTCTTGCTGAACAAATGTCGATAAGTCAAGGACACAGTCGATGGAGGAGCGGCCCCGACGAAAGCCTGCCATGCAAAAAGGGTATTTGGTCTATCGTTCCAAGTACCACTCGAGACGAAATAGAACCATTCTTTCCATCACTTTTCCGAGGCAGCTTGCGAGGGCAATAGGGCGATACGCTGTCAAGTCCAATGGTGATTTTCCCAATTTCAAAAGTGGTAATAATGGACTAATTTTCCATTCTCATGGAACACTGCCGCTGAGCCAGGAGTTGTTGAAGCATGTTAAAAGTTCTTTTCTGGCTTTTTGTCCAAGGTGTCCCAACGCACTATAAGTAATACCATCAGGACCTGGCGATGACATGCGCTTAGAAGCGACTAACGCACCTTCCAGTTCTTCCATGGTGAATGGAATGTCCATTTCTGGTAATCGCGTCTCAGGAACGATCATGGCGTCGATGTTCTCGTTCATAATATTCCCGGCAACTCTCGTGCAAAATTCTTCAGCCACCTCGAGTTCTGTTTTTCCATGATGGAGTGCCAAAGCTTTAAAAGGGTGCCGTTGTTGCGGAGAGGAGTGAAGACCACGAACTGTTCTCCAGATATATGACAGCGGTTTATGAGGGTCTAGAGATCCGCAGAATGCTTTCCAGCGTTTGCTCTCCAGCTTGTAAATGCGTCGTTGAAACTTTTTCTGGAGCCGTCTTGCTTCCCTCAGATCGTAAATTGATCTTGTGCGTCTGTATCGTCGTTCAGCAGGGCTTCGTATAGCTCGTAATCATTCCAGTTCGATGTCAAACTGTGTTATTTTAGACGAAAATGGTAATTTACATTTGGACGCTTGCATAGCTTCCGCTATGGTATTTTCCAGGCTGCAGGCGAGGCCTTCTTGGCAAGCGTCCTCAACACGAGAAGTAAACATTGACCAGTCAGTGCCAATTACAACACCGGAAGAGAAATTTTTTATGATACCATCGGTCGTCACGTAGGTGGGTATGTGATCACTCCCACGAGTCTCAATATCGCAAAACCATTTAACTTTGTGAGAGAAGCACCGTGACACCAATGTCAGGTCAAGGCAACTGCCATACGTGAGACCCCGCAGATAGGTTGGGGTACCATCGTTCATGATGGAAAGGTCGTAATCGGAAGCGAATGTAACAATGTTCCGGCCCCTGGCATTCATCCTAGTGCTCCCCCAAAGCATGTGATGGGCGTTGAAGTCACCAGTGATGATCCAAGGCCCATCGGTCCTCATTAGGATGTCTTTTAATCTGTCGCAGTCAAATCGCGATGTCGGAAATATATATCCACCAATAAGCGTGAACGAAACTGCATTCTTCTTTACACGAAGACACACGTACTGATTGTCGTCATTTGAACTTATTCGGTGCGAAAGATAACTAAAGTCTGTGCGAATGTAAACAATTACTTTGCTTCGTTCTTCGCAAGTGGCTGAACAAAAAGCTTCATAACCGGACAATCTATAAGGCGTTGGTACGTTTGGTTCACATATGACAAGTATAGGGAATTGATTGGCCCGAACAAATTGGTGAAAGTCCGAGATACGGGACTTCATGCCTCTGGCATTCCACTGAAAAATCGACGCACCTTTAACTTCAGTGCGGAAGATGAGATTTTGTTGAGCCATTGTGCTTATACGACGTTAGCAAGAACTGGATTCAGTGCATCCAGTATTTGCAGTGCACTTTAGCAGACGGAGATTGTATGCTGCTCAGTAGCGTGGGAATCACGGCAATTCGTGATTGCACGATTGCAGTCACTTGCCTGCCTTGGTTGGAAAGATCTCGAACCGGGATCGCGGACTGGCCGTCATGAAACTCCTTCGGTTCGCTTGATGCTGCTTCCCTTCGAAGTGCAGGCCACTCTGTCGCAGTTAGGGTATTCTTACTGGCTTTGTCCTTCACAGCCTTTCCCACGGCATGTGGTCTGGGAGGCAAAGGAGGTGGTACTGATGAGGGATATGGCAAACGTGTTGAGGAAGTAGCGGGCGTCCTTGAAGAACGACGTCGACGTGAACGACGCCTTCTGACTTTAGCTGCGGCTTCTCGATGAGATGAGTGATCGCGCACCATCTCCTTCAAGATGGCAATTTCCTTTTGAATCCGCGGGCAGTCAGTCCTTCGATGTGGCTTCATGGGATCCATTGCAATTAGAGCATTTCTTGACAGTTGCGACGCACTTATCCGCTTCTTGGGGCTCGGCGCAGCGGTGGCATACCACCGAATTCTCGCAGACGCTGCTCACATGTCCAAGTTTCATGCATTTACGGCACTGGAGAGGCTTTGGAATGAAAGGCCACACAGCATGTCTGAAGTACCCCACCTTCACATGAGACGGGAGTGATGTGCTCTTAAACGCAATCTTCACACAGCGAGACTTGCCTAGCCGGTTGACATCAACAATTGGAGTATCAGTTGTTGACTTGACGAGAAATTCTAAGTCATTATTGGAAATTGCCACATCTATGTCGTAGATCACGCCGGTTACTACATCACATCCCAAGGGAACATGAGAGCGCACCTGGTTGCCGTCCAAGTCAGTTACACTGCGCAGAACGCCCAACGCACTTGCGTGCAAAACGTCAACAGCCAGTATATTCTTTCTGGCGTTCACTCTTATGTCCGTGATCTCATTTGGCACGAGCATTTCCAGAGACCTCGACACAGACTGTCTTAACAGACAGGCGTTTCATGCTGACGGTAGGAAGTGCAGGCAGAAACAGGATGGTGTCAGTGTTCGATTTTGGCGCTTCACTTACAGTTTGAATAGTTGAGGATGTCCTCATGTTCCTCCTCTTCGCTTTGCGGCTCAGAACAGGTTGGAAACCGTCATCTGAAAAGTCCTCACTGCTGAGATAGTAAGCATGAGTATCTTCACTGTCGCTGTCACTCGCTTGTCCCGTCCGCTTCCTGGAGGCGGCCGCCGCTGGTGCCGGCAGGCGTGGAGTGGTCTACATCCATCCCCTCCAAGGGAGCAGCGAAAACTGATCAACAGACTTAAATTACCACTGAAATACGCCGGAGTCAGCAGAAGTAGCTCCTATTCAAAACACACTTCTTCGTCTTCTGCCTAAGGCAAGTTTCCAATAATTTCCAAGCGCTGGCATGGCTCAGTGTTAAAATACTGGGCTGGCACGCTGCGGACCTCTAGTTTTTTTTTCTTATTTAGTGAATGTGGTTACGAACACCGGCGATGTCGGACAACTACAGCACCGTGCATGACCCGAGTTATGATCTCACGACAACTATCACTGTAAAAAAAAAAGAAAAACAAAGCTAGATTCTGACATAGGAGCAGGGGCGAGCTGAAAGCCCCAGCTTGTCCTTCCCGGCTCATGCCTTTGGACCACATCGAAGTTCTTTGTTTGTTGGTCTTGATAATACCGCCTTTATACCATTTATGTGTTGGTTATCACAATTTATGGCTTAGCTACTTCAGCTACATTAAGGCTGAGTTCAGGTTTCGCTTTCAATCTATCCAACGACCACACTAACAGCTTCGTTGATGCCGTCAAATTCTGCTAGGAGATCTTTGTATATACTATGTCCATTGGTGCCTCTGTGAAGTTTCAGAAACAATAGAACAAGGTGTCCTTAGCCTTCCTTAAGTATACCATCCCCTTTTGGGACGTTCCACAAAAATATTTAACGCTTTCTTTTCGCGACAAAAACAAAAGCCAAATTGATTGAAGATGTTCCTGCTCAGTTAAAAAGAGCTCATTTTCAATGAAATCACGTTTCTTTGTTTTTTACTGATTGCATGAAAAAATAACGCGTACTAGGAATCAGAGGTGACAAAACGATGAAAGAAATGCTATCTTTGTCGACATTCTTTTTAATAATGGCTGTATGCACAGTTTATGGAAGACTTCAATGTTAGACGAGCATACGTAACCAATGTTATCGTCGTGGTCGTACTTCGTAGAAATGGCTCTGCCGCTGAACGTTCTTTTTTTATGGAATAACTGCAGTTTCGTCCGGATCGGCATTTTATGTTCGTTAATTGCACTGACCCAACACACCTTTAGGGCTCAAAGGACGATTATTTTGCTTCTGAAGGTGGCTTTGGGTATTGTACCCTGTGCATATACGATAGAGCATTTATTTGTAGCAAATACCTTGAAAACACACAAAAAAGTTACTAAACACGGGACCCATTTTGCGAATGTCGTATACGCGCAGCGCATTTGTTTTTGTGCATTTACCTTAATTTCTCTGTAGGTAGGGCACTGCTATTGGTAATATTGTTGTATTAGACGTTGTCATACATTGATCTTTCACTCTGACATAAAGTGTTACGTGACTTTAGCGTCCATTTAAGATGCACAAGCGGCCCCGCCGCGGTGGTCTAGTGGCTAAGGTACTCGGCTACTGACCCGCAGACGCGGGATCGAATCCCGGTTGTGGCGGCTTCATTTCCGATGGAGGCGGAAATGTTGTAAGCCCATGTATACTCAGATTTGGGTGCACGGTAAAGAACCCCAGGTGGTCAAAATTTCCGGAGCCCTCCACTACAGCGTCTCTCATAATCATATGGTGGTTTTGGGACGTTAAACCTCACATATAAATAAATCAATTAAGATGCACAAGCAAGCTTTCGTGACCCTGTGCGTATGCGAAACAATCGGCCAAGGTCCCAGGATCTTCTTTTCTGTAAGTGGTCGTGAATCCAGTTGATGGAGCTTGGCTTTCATAGCACATCATTGAGATTGGTATGATGGGCAGTGGTCTAGAATGTGCTCGAACATCTATCTCCTCGCAGGTGCAAATGTTACATGCCACACTGCTGGTCATTCCAGTGAGACGCGAATGCCACGCCCGCTCACATGGGACACAGAAAAGTTTCATCGCGCCGTGAGAGCCCGGATGGCATACAAAGTTGCAAATTTGACTCGATCGAACACAGACGTGCGTCAGAGGAACCCCGCATATTCCTTGGCAGAAGTGTGAGACGGCGAGCGAGTGATTGTAACCGCCGCGCAGCGTCCGTTCTCAAGAGTGGTATGCGCGTCCGCAGGCCTCGGCCATGAGCCGATCGAGTCGATAACGGAGGTTAAATGTTAGAGGTGCGTGTACTGTGCGATGTCAGTGCCGTTCGAGAACACGAGATGGCAGAATTTCGTGGAACCCGACACTAAAGTTTCTCGCACAATAATGTCGCTGTTTTGGGACGTAAGACACCCTATAATATTTTTACTTTCTGTTTACTCAATTCTTTGTCCAACGCGGTGAACAACGCCCATCTTTCGCTGAAAGTTAGTGAGAGTAACGTATGGAATCAGCTCACGCCCTGTGTACTAAGTTTAGCGTCCTTAGTGGCACACTGTTCTATCAAAATGAGACGAACGTCAGCAGGCTACACTTCAAGGACGGTGCTTTTCGACTATCACAAACAAGGAATCTCCTGAAAGGCCCTTCTCCTCCGGATAAAGTACTATTGATACAATGCGTCAGGTTATCACCACGGAGAGTTAAACCTCTCAAAATAAGAAAAGTTCACATTCAACACTCAGAAAAACGAGTGACGGCGTATGACGGGTGCATCGAAGCCGAAAGTTTCAGCTCATGCCAAGCAATGGTTTTGAGACGTAGGGGGGGGGGGGGTAAACAACAAGAGGGAAGGCAGGGAGGTTAACCAGGCGTCACAACCAGACGTAGGCGTCACAATTAAACAAGGCTGCAAGTTTAACTAGGAGGAAATTGTTCCCTAAACTGTTTGAATTATTCGAACAGGCTTGAACAATTCTCTTCATTGCTACAATTTTGAAACTTTCTACGGCATATAAATATTCTGCTCCTGCTACAGGCGGCGGCCAGTATGCGGTAACATTGCTGACATTTCTTTAAGGAAAGTTGATAACGACCCGTTTACAGCGCAAGAGTACAAGAAAACCTGTCCAAGCGGCCGTGTCTGTGGGGACTTCTAAAACAACAAGGTTTAGCTGTTAGCTGTCCAACAATAGTCTGATCAGAGCGATGAAACGCACGCGTTAGAACAATGTGGGTACGCTGCTGTGAGATAGCCGCTTGCTGTTCGCATCAGCACAAAATGAATATTGATTGACTTTAGAACAATATATCTCCGATGATTTAGACTACCCACAATGGCGGTGGGCATGCAGCATATGCAGTAAACTTTACGTATAAAAAAGGCTGGGACAATTTTCTGCTCTCTCATAATGAAATACCAAGTACCTGAAATTGTTGAACACTTTTTGTAAACATATATTGAGATTGCTCTTTGCCATTTTTTACTGGAACTCTTTACCACTTTCTCACAGTAGAGTGCAAGTACTCGAACTTGTTGAATACATTTTCTAAACACGTATTGACCTTGCGCTATGCAATTTTTTATAGGGACAGTTTAGCGCTCTCCCACTGTATAATGCATAATCTGTCATGGGAGGGTGGTAAACTGTCCCAGTAAATAATAGGAAATCTCAATTCCAATAGTATACGCCTTTATAGACCCATTTCTCTCGAGCACCTTCGCCCGACCTCTCTGACATCTTGCCTTGGCAAGCTGTTCGAGCATGTCATCCTGGCCCGCCTCCAAGCCTACCTGGGCGAGCATAATCTATATCCAGACTCCTTGTTCGGCTTTCGTCCGCAGTTGTCCAACCAGGATGTCATGCTCCAGCTCTCCGAGGATGTCTTACACTCATCCAACAAAAAACGCACTCGAGCTATTCTTAGGCAACAAGGGAGAGAGGACAGGACCCCGAGTCTCGGTCCTGTCCTCTCTTCTTTTTAACATTACCTTATTTCCAGTGGCACGCAAGCTTAGCACAATACCAGCTCTATCTCATGTTTTCTATGCCGATGACATCACCCTTTGGGTGACCACCGGCAATCTTGGCGACATGGAGACCATTCTCCAGTCGGGTGTGGTCACGGTGACATCTCACGTCCGAGCTATCGGGATAAGCTGCTCTGCAACTAAATCGGGGCTTTTGCTCCTCCTGCCTCGGGGAGTGGCTCCCCTGTCTCATTCTCCACTCACCATCTCCGTTGACAGCACACCACTTCCTCTCGTCTCTACCCTTCGCATACTTGGACTCTTTCTTCAGTCCAATGGTAAGCACACTACCCTCACCACTCAACTAAGCAACGCTGTACACCAAACCATGCCCCTCATATGCCGCATTGCGAACCACCACCACGGCACGCACGAACAAGCCATCCGCCGCCTGGTTCTGGCCTTTGTTCTCAGCCGCTTTGTTTATTCTCTACCGCATATCTTGCTTTCTCACACCGATAAAGTCAACTGCCTTATTCGTCAGGCGTACAAGTCAGCGCTGTCCCTTCCCACATCTATCTCAACGGATCGGCTACTGTCGATGGGTGTCCACAACTCCATCACGGAGCTGACGGAGGCCCTTCGGCCCTCTCGCACACGGCCAGGTCGCGCACTGCTCTCTACCCTTAAACTCCCCCCTCGTTTGCCTCTTCCCATCTCACTTCCCATCCCTTCCACGTTTCTTCCCTTCTAGCCATCGATCCCCTCCCAAAGAATATGCATCCCGAACACCACCCCTCCGGTAGAGCAGCGCGAGCCTCCGCGCTCTGGCGTAAGTTGATTGATTGATTGATATGTGGGGTTTAACGTCCCAAAACCACTATATGATTATGAGAGACGCCGTAGTGGGGGCCTCCGGAAATTTAGACCACCTGGGGTTCTTTAACGTGCACCCAAATCTGAGTACACGGGCCTACAACATTTCCGCCTCCATCGGAAATGCAGCCGCCGCAGCCGGGATTCGAACCCGCGCCCTGCGGGTCAGCAGCCGAGTACCTTAGCCACTAGACCACCGCGGCGGGGCTCTGGCGTAAGTTCGGACGGCAACCCGACATGGCTTATGTGGACGCCGCTCCGTATCACCAATACGCAGCCCACGCCCTCACAGTCACCGACAACTGCCTTCGACCTATCAATACCGCCTCCAGCTGTACTATCACACCTGTTGAGGCTGAAGAGGCAGCTATTGCCCTCGCCATTACACAAACCTCAGCAGAATACATTTTTCCGACTCTAAACCCGTTGTATACAGCTATGCGGAAGGGCGGGTGGCACCCCCGGCCGCAAGCATCCTGCGGTCTGGTACCATTTCCTCTCGCCCCATTTATATCATCTGGGTATCGCTCACGCGGATCATCCAGGCAACGAGGCGGCCAGTTATATCGCTCGCGATTCGACGGACCGAGCAAGCCGGCCCCCGCCCGGGAGGAATACGTACCACGGCATCTCCCCCGCCTCACTTTCCCCCCACCACACCGATCCCTGTCCCAGCACCAACACCTGTGGCGCCAACTTCAGGCCCACACCTTCCTTACTCCTGCACGTCTTGCTCTCTTCCACCCCGGAGCGTACTCGCCGGCCTGCCGCTTATGTGGCAGATCAATCACCAACTATGAGCACATATTTTACTCCTGTCCGGCACACTTGCCCCCCTGCCTCTTGGCATATCAGAAGTCCGCAGCAGTGGGAGGTTGCTTTGTCCAGCAACAGGCCCGACCTGCAACTTCGGCTGGTGACTTGGGCCGAGGACGTCGCGGATAGGCACTGCCTGGACGCCACAACCGGCAGCCTGAAGGCCGCCCACAACGCTGCTTTTTACTTTTTAAATATTAACTTTTTGCCCTTCTAACGAATAAAGCTTTCTCACCGCTGGTTCTAAAAGCGTTGCCCCTCCTTACCGATTTCACGAAAGCCAGCAGTCCAGAGAAGAATGCATAGACAGAGAAAAAAATGAAAACGTTTGTTTTTCTTATTGTAAGGATCTTCCATTGCACAGATCTTACGATTTAGATGAAAAAAATTTCTTTGTGAATTTTCCGCATTACCGATCTTACGATTTAGAGGACATAAGCGCACAGCCACGAAATTGTTCGAGGAGGTATAGACGTACACAGGCCCTTGATGACATCTGGTATTGTCCACCGATGTGCCCTAATAGCACCGGTGGGCAAGAATAGCTTTAGGACATGGTCTGCTGATCTTCTTTACTTTCCTTCCTTTATTAGACAAAATATATTTCACTAAATGTTCCTTTGAGCTACACAAAAGTTATCAGAGATTCACCTGAACATTGCGCACGTTCCTTTTAAGTGACAAAAAAGGCAGATCACACGTACAGTGACAGTCAATGATATGCGAAACACGAATGAGAAATGTTTAGTCACTTTAAAATCAGCACAACGTTACGAGGTGGAGGTAAATGATGCCGTACATGACTTCCGTGTCAGGATTATTATGTTTTGATGTGTCGTTTACCTTCGCCATCTATTCACGTCACGTGATACCAAACTTAGTATATGTGGAGCTAGCAAAAAGACTGCGACCATGCTATGAGCGTAGTATGTTGTCATGTTCTTACATGACACGTGTGTCAGGATAATCGTGTTTGCACCAGTCATATATTTCGTCATCCATTGACGTCACGTAACACCAAATTGGGTATATGTGGAGCTATCAAAATGGCCGCGAGCGCATCATGAAGGGCCGAATATACTCCAATGTAGCGTTGACGTGCACGCACGCTGCGCACAGCGACGCTACGTTAGCAAAACGCGAGCCCTATAGTCTGACGCCAGGTGCGACCAGCGTCCGTCGGCGCGGCCCGACGGCAACCGGCGCGAAATGCGACATGTTGTATTTCGCACCGATGTGTTACCTAGAGAACACTGCGTCCCCCTATTTTCGTGACGGAGCCCCGCCACGGTGGTCTAGTGGCTAAGGTACTCGGCTGCTGACCCGCAGGTCGCGGGATCAAATCCCGGATGTGGCGGCTGCATTTCCGGTGGAGGCGGAAATGTTGTAGGCCCGTGTACTCAGATTTGGGTGCACGTTAAAGAACCCCAGGTGGTAAAAATTTTCGGAGCCATCCACTACGGCGTCTCTCATAATCAAATAGTGGTTTTGGGACATTCAACCCCACGTATCTATCTGTTTTCGTGACGGAGGGACGCCGGACGCTCTGAAACGCACATGCGTCAAAGCAACGCAGTGCGGCGCGCGCCTGCGAGTATATGGCAGGACCGGCGCCTGGCGTGGCAACGCTGCTGTGACGCGACGAAATGAACGCCGGCAATCACGCGCACCGCGTCATGTCGAAATGTATTGGTGTCTTGACTGTGGCATGTAGTCATGTTCTCACATGACATGCATCTCATGATTATTATGTTTTCACCAGTCACATACCTTCGTCATCCTTTGGCGTCACGTAATACCAATTTCGGCATATAAGAAGCTAGTGAAACGGCCGCGAGCGCATCATGAGTGGGGCATGTAGTCATGTTGTTACATGACACGCATCTCATGACTATCATGTTTGCACCAGTCACATACCTTCGTCATCCATTCACGTACCATAGTACCAGATTTGGTATATGTGACGCTAGGAAACTGCCGCGAGCGCATTATGAGCATAGGCCTTTCAGCCCCGGGGGTGCAAAGAAAGCGCTAGCCTCCCTCCCCCCCACACACACAAAGAAGAGGTGAAGGGGGGGGGTGTGCTCCCCCACTTCCGACAGTGGTCAATGTTGGCTGCAGGAGGGGGAAACAAACTACTGAGGGGATGTTTTCTTTCATAACAGTAATCACTCAGTTATAATGTTGCGAGGGGATCAATATATTTCAAGACAATGTTACATATAATGAAATATTTCCAACAATTCTGCTGTGAAGAATTTCCAAGTAGACTGTCTGCGGTGTGAACAACTGTACAATGCTTTCGCGCATTGTGCTGTAGCATTGCAGAGCAGGCTAGCCCTGAACAAGGCCCTATAATATTACATCACTGGCTCATGCTTTTATTCTGCTGTGCCTGGCTGGCTGATGCATGCAGCTACAGATGGAAATGAGCAAAATTTTTATGGACCAATGAAAGCACCTACTGCTTTACGAAAATAATTTTCTTCTGTAGAAAAGGAATAGCATCACTGTGTCACAGGTCCCGTTAATCCGGGAGGCGATCGCCGGTCTAATTCCAAGGGCCGAAGTACCGGCCCCCCGAACCGCACCACGAAAGCGTGGACAATTTAGAAGTGGTCCTTTTTGGCGCGCCAGCGGACGCCGGCTGTGGCCTAAAGAACAAGTCAGAACCGAGAGTTGATAAACAAACAAAATTATATTCTCAATAATGGCAGATCGAAAACAATACACAAGAATGCACACTCCACAATAGTTCAGTACAATATGTCACCAATCAAACCAATCAACAACGTACTAAACAGTAAAATCAGCCACACTCGAAACAACGGACACAGACAACAATACGCACTACATGCAGTCGCATGCATCGAACAACCAAGACACTTAAAGACTAACGAGTTCGAAAACTTATGCAGTCCAAAGTTTTTGGAACAAAAGTCTGGATGGTACTCTTTCGAGAATCACTCACTCAAAGTCCAGCGTTGTATCGTTCCGCTCCCCTGAAGTTTCTCTTCCAGGAAACCTCGCCGAAGTTTCTTTTCCAGGAAACCTCACGTCTTCAATTGGACACTCTCCAAGCTTCAAACTTCTTCGCCGGAACCACGTCGGCTTCACACACGCAGCTGTTGCCACGCGTCTTCGCTCGATAGCGGTAAACACACACTCTTGCCTGTAGCTCAAGTCGTCACCCCTCAGGTGGAAATCATCTTCTCCTGCTTTGTCTCTACGGACAAAACCTTCGCCGACTACACGGCGGAATCTCTACGTGCTCTGGCGCTAACTTCCGTCTTCTCCTGATCTCTCATTTCGGCTGCTCGATTAAATACCTTCCGCGCGAGATTCCAGAAAGTTCTCATCATTTCGTCGGCGCGATGCGCAGCGAAGGCTGGGGAGAGGGCGAGACGGTTCGGAGGCCGTCCGCGACGGACAACTCAACCCGGCATCACCACGCCACTTTCCATCTAGAATTTTCTAGGGCCTGCTCGGCCGCCGACCCGAGGAGGCCCGTCGGTGAAACCACGCTTCCGAGGGAGAGAGTCGCGCGCCCGGGGAGCCTTTAGATGTTTGTTTTCTTTTTTTTCGTTGACCTCGCGGCGTCACTCCGGTGTTTCGTCGGGAGAATTTGGCGGCGCGCCCTTTTTGAGCACTCGTTTTGTGATACTGCCCCCCACTTTAAGAATATTATCTCATAATATTCAAAACCACACAAACGAGCGCGAACAGTCCCCACACTCTCTCAAGACTGTAACATAGTCCGTCGCTCATGACACGTCACCTTCACAACAGATCACTCCATACAATTGTATAATGCAATTCAATCTCCCAACACATGAAATATAGCCACAGGTACATGAGTACAACACTCCATCACATATTCCAAACACTACAAATGTACAAAGTTCTCTCATTACAACCATTGTACAATACTATACATCACATCACCGTAACAAAAATTTTGATTCACTCGACATACATTTGTGACACAGGACAACAACCACATTAACTTAACATATAGCTCTGTCAACCACATTCCGAATCGACCTCGACACCTATCCGGTGCATTTCGAGCGGCGCTTGCGCCCTTTCTTGCGGTGCTCTCTTGGTCTCTTCTTATCGTTTTTGCTCGTTTTGTTCCGGAGAGCCCCTTCTAACGACGGTATCTGAGGCGGCGTCTCAGCCATCGTTGTCACTTCCGACACTGCTAGCGGGTCATGACGCTCAACCGATCCTGTCCGCTTATTCACCCGCTTGTTCATGTCCCGACATTTCGCCTGGTTGGCCGACTCCGTCATCTTTACATTGTCGGTCAGTTGAGGTCGAGCCGACGTAAGCCCAGCTGCCCAGCACGTGAACTCATTCAACACGATCATCTTCTCATTCACTGTCTCTTGCACCGCGGCTTTACCTTGCGCTCGAGTGAGATCCGTCACGGGATGCTCCTCCACTGTATCTCGCGGTCGCTGGGTTGGCGAGGGCTCTATCTTAGGGCCTTCTCCCAATCGTTCTGGATCATTCGGCCCTCGCGCCCCGTCGATGTTTCCGATGACGAGGTCGTACAGGGGGGTCGTCATTCATAGAGCAGTAACCTTCCCGCTCAAGTACGGGGTTTCGACCTCAATCTCTGCTTCGGGAAGTATCCGAACCGTACTGTCAATTAGGCAGACTGGTTTCGTTTCACCTGTTAACTCACTTTCCCGTACCAAATTTTTTCGCACGATAACAGTGGAACTACCGGTATCTCTTAACACTGTAACCTTTTTGCCCGCAACTTTTCCAGGCAGCGTTGGCATTCCCTTCGTAACACCGGTTGGCTGTTTTGTCATTACAGCACCCACAATAGGGACTTTCTCCCCATTTTCAACTCTACGAATCCATCGGTGTCGGCATTATTACCTGAATTCGGTGCCGCCTGCACACAGGATACCTGGTGAGTTTGACTCGCTCCGTTTCGACATGCGTCTGCTTTGTGCCCAGTCTGACCACACTTGAAACATTTTACTACCGTAGGGCTCGTAAAGTTAGTACGACAGTTGCTCGCGCGATGACCCACTCGGTTACACAGAAAACATCGCGGAACACTCTCCGCTGCACGCTTCTTTTGTTCGGGTGCCGAATTTTTCGAATCTTCGGGACACTCTTTCTTGACCTTGGCCAAATTAGTGCCACATTGCGCTTCCAAGAATTGATCAGCCAATTCAAGCATTCCTTCAAGTGACTCAGTCTTCCTCTCTTTCAAGTACAGCGACAGGCTTGGGTGGCAACTAGTAAGAAATTGTTCTCTAATTAGGAGCTCTCTAAGCTAATCGTACTCTTGCGCTGTCCCCGAAAGTTCAATCCATCTGTCGAAATAATGGCTAAGTCGGGCGGCGTACTGCGTAGCCGTCTCACCATCAGCTGGCTTTCCTGTCCGAAATCTGTCCCGGAATCCTGCCACAGTAAATCTAAATCGCTTCAGCAAAGCAGTTTTCACCTTTGCATAGTTGGCTGCACCGGTCGGCGTCAGCCTACCGTACACACTGAGCGCTTCACCACTCAAGCAAGTACTCAAAGCAGTTGCCCATTGATGTTCCGGCCAATTCTGGCTCCTCGCAATTGTCTCAAATCGGTGAAGGTACGCGTCAAGGTCGTCCTTCCTTTCATCAAACGCTACGAGCAGCTTGCTTGGGTTCAAGCGGAAGCCGTGGTCCTCCCGTTCGCTGCTTTCAACTCTAGCTTGGACCGGAGTTTCGTTTCGCTGTTGCAAATGGAGCCGCTCGAGTTCCATCTCGTGTTGCCGCTGCCGTTCCCTTTCTTCTCTTCTTTCAGCTGTCGCTCCTTTGCCTCTCTTTCTTCTCTCGCCCTCTCAGCGGCCAGCTTTTCTCTCTCCAGCTCCAACTTCAATGCTGCTCTCTTTCTTCTTTCAGCTGTCGCTCCTTTGCCTCTCTTTGTTCTTTCGCCATGTCAGTGGCCAGCCTTTTTCTCTCCAAGTCAGCTGCTTTTTCTTCCTTGGCCCTCTCAGCTGCCAACCTCTCTCTCTCCACCGCCTCTTTCTCCTTCTGGCTTACCCACTTTCGCAGTTCGGCGCCAGAAAGACCCATCTTCTCACCAAGAGCTACTAACTTTTCGAGATCCATTGTGTCTCGCAAATGAAGTCTTGCTGCGTGTGAAAAAGTATCTGCCTAAATCAGTCTATCGGAACACTCCCCTGCACTCGTTAACGAGAACACTGAACAACACACAAAATCATTCCGATAGCACTATCAACAACTCGAGGCTCTTTCTCACTACATTGGACACACACACACTGTGCACTAAAAAGTCCTGTCGCGGACGCCAGATTAATTGTCACAGGTCCCGTTAATCCGGGAGGCGATCGCCGGGCTAATTCCAAGGGCCGAAGTACCGGCCTCCGAACCACACCACGAAAGCGTGGACAATTTAGAAGTGGTCCTTTTTGGTGCGCCAGCGGACGCCGGCTGTGGCCCAAAAAACAAGTCAGAACCGAGAGTTGATAAACAAACAAAATTATATTCTCAATAATGGCAGATCGAAAACAATACACAAGAATGCACACTCCACAATAGTTGAGTACAATATGTCACCAATCAAACCAAACAACGTAATACACAGTACAATCAGCCACACTCGAAACAACGGACACAGACAACAATACGCACTACAATGCAGTCGCATGCATCGAACAACCAAGACACTTAAAGACTAAAGAGTTCGAAAACTTATTCAGTCCAAAGTTCTTGGAACAAAAGTCTGGATGATACTCTTCCGAGAATCACTCACTCAAAGTCCAGCGTTGTTGTCGTTCCGCTCCCCTGAAGTTTCTCTTCCAGGAAACCTCGCGTCTTCAATTGGACACTCTCCAAGCTTCAAACTTCTTCGCCGGAACCACGTCGGCTTCACACACGCAGCTGTTGCCACGCGTCTTCGCTCGATAGCGGTAAACACACACTCTTGCCTGTAGCTCAAGTCGTCACCCCTCAGGTGGAAATCATCTTCTCCTGCTTTGGCTCTACGGACAAAACCTTCGCCGACTACACGGCGGAATCCCTACGCGCTCTGGCGCTAACTTCCGTCTTCTCCTGATTTCTCGTCTCGGCTGCTCGATTAAATACCTTCCGCGCGAGATTCCAGAAAGTTCTCATCATTTCGTCGGCGCGATGCGCAGTGAAGGCTGGGGAGAGGGCGAGACGGTTCGGAGGCCGTCCTCGACGGATGACTCAACGCGGCATTACCACGCCCTTTTCCATCTAGAATCTTCTATGGCCTGCTCGGCCGCCGACCCGAAGAGGCCCGTCGGTGAAACCACGCTTCCGAGGGAGAGAGTCACGCGCCCGGAGAGCCTTTAGATGTTTTCTTTTTTTTCGTTGACCTCGCGGCGTCACTCCGGCGTTTCGTCGCGAGAATTTGGCGGTGCGCCCTTTTTGAGCGCTCGTTTTGTGACACACTGCTGCTCTGTCGAAGTTGCTGTGAGCCTATGAGTGTGATGAATTCCTTTCAATGTTTGGTTTTGCAATACTGAAAGAGGGGAAAAAATGGCAGCATATCCACGGAGTGAATGATGGAGAGTGGGGCGAAGCAGTCGTTCGTACATTTTTTCTTGCTTCAGTCCGTCCATGCGTCCGTCTGTGTGAACGCCCATGCGTCCATCCGCCCGCCCGTCCGTGCGTGCATATGTTCGTGCGACCGTCCATGCATCCGCCCCTGCGTCCGTTCATGCGTCCCTCCATGCATCTGTCTGTGTGTTCGTTCGTCCATCTATTCAACACTCCAAGTACCACCATCTCGCATATTTTCTTCATAGATTCCCCATATAGAAGTACCACCATCCAGCGGACATTCCAAGGACTAAACGAGAGGTGGCACACACACACACTTTCTTACGGCTTGGGCTTCGGGTCTACTTCCCACCTTTAACCACCTCGAGTTCATGGTATATACTAGTTCACTGTATGCACGGCACTGCGGCCCATCGCTCGCTAAACCTTTCTAAAACCAGGGCGGTTACGCCCAACGAGTATAACGTAGCAACTCTTTCTTGTCGGATAGTGCTCAATGCACATGCCAATGGCTGCTAATGGGGAATGAGAGACAGGAGCATTCAGCTTTTAGTTAACACGCACGCCGCGAACTTTTTAATGTTCAACAAAGCACAGGAGAAATCTCCCACCGGCACCACCTTGCGGGTGAAAATGTAACACTGGTTACACACTACGACTACGACTACGAGGGACGAACGGGTGCCGCTTTAAAGAGCTTTGCCCCTAAAAAAGGCCTGTGCTTCAGTCTTTGTTCAGCCAAATCAGTGACCATTTTCGCTTACCGGCGGTTTCATGTAGCGATGGCAGCAGCTTTCAAAGTGGCGACGAATAAAACAGTGGAATCGAGCAGTGGGAAGCTGAGCTTATAATCTGTCGCTCGGAAACTTGATCATACGAACCACGGAGATATTTAAAGTGAACTAAAGAAGCGCACACATGCAGCGCTGCTTATTACTCTTTCTTGCTCGGCAAGGATGAACTATATTTGTATTTATGCAGAGTGTTATGAGGTGAAGCATAAAAAAATCGATGCCATATTCACAAAAGGATGTGATGTAAGAGGCGCTTGCTCGGAGATGATCGAGCAACCCACATATCCTGCGTGTACATCTCCCACCATCATATACAGAAATGATAACGTTAGTATATATCCAAGCACTGGCCGTTTGCATGTTTCTGCGCATACCCCATACTTGGTAGTAGAAAACTGCTGTCTTGCTTGCAATTTTTCATACAGTCATAACCATCACGCACAAGTGCCTATCTTTATTGATGGTGACACACACACACACACACTATATATATATATATATATATATATATATATATATATATATATATATATATATATATATATATTCCGGGAACGAATTTTGTGGGCTTGCTCCCCCACTCGTCAAGGACGGTTGGTACGCCACTGATCATGAGCGTGGCAATGTAGTCATGTTGTTACATGACACGCATATTATGATTTTCATGCTAGGGTCTGTCGCTTGTGTTCGCAATGCAACCATGTCATACCAAACCACTTTTGCAACATGCCTCGTGAACGAAACCACCGCCAGACTGCAGGACCATGAAATATAAATCATCGCATTCATGGCATACATGTCATGATTTTCATGTTATGACTAGTTAAATATGTTTTTCATCCAGTCATGTTATGGCATACCAAGTCTAGTATCAATACCATTATCGAAACGGCCAGGAGAGCTAAAAGTCACACGCGGCGTGATAGATTGATGAATATATATATATATATATATATATATATATATATATATATATATATATATATATATATATATATATATATATATATATATATATAGATAGATAGATAAATAGATAGAATTAAACTCAACCTTCTACCCACTCCCTCTGTTCCCTTGAGCAGAGCTCTCTCAGCTGCGTAGCGGCTGTTGCTACAGAAGGGAGTGGAAGGTTGGTTGCTTCTCGGTGTCCGTCTTGTCTTGTCGTGGTTGCTACTGCTTGTTCGAGGATGGAGGCCAGTACATTTCGAACTTTACAACAACTCGACTTTCTATACAGAAACTTATGTACATATTGACAAGATTTCAACGTTGGAACCGTCGCATGTTGCCTCGGCAGGGCCGATAGTGCAGAGCGCTGTTTGCGGCGACCAGAACCACCGCTAGGACTCGGGAGCCAGGTTTTAATCCGTCGGTTGCCCCTCTCGATTCTCCTCACGGCCAACCAAAACAACTCATTCCGTTTATTGGACACACTAACATTTGTTGCCGTCCTCTCCTCTCGCTCTCCTATTCAAGCACTCGACCGCTCGGTCAGAGAGAGACGAAAGGACTGGCCTGCACACTACGTTCCGCGAACTGTGCGAACGCACACAATGGTGGCGCCGTTCGGCTGCGGGCCTCCTGCATTACCGCGAGATGACTACGCTGTCCAGCATGACAGCCGTCCCATGGATTGTAATCCTGACGGATGGGTGGCTATTGTTGCGAAGCACACCTCCGACGACGTTACGAAGGGCGCCACGAAATCCCACCGCTGCCACCACTGTTGCGAACGACGGCGACGCCAACACGGTCCCGAAGGCGCCACTGCTTCGAACTCCGCCGGGAAGGTCACCAGCCGTTTTGGACGAGCGGACGAGACGACGGTGAGTTAAACAAGGTTTATGTACAGCATATATACAGAGGCGTTACAAATTCGGCACTGGGGCCGACAGAGACTCGAAGAGCCGAGCTCTCCTTTCTAACACATAGGTCTGCTCTCAAACGGGTCCGCTGCAACACACATGTCTGCTTTCACCTAGGACCGCCGATCGCGACGCACCGCAGGGCTTCTTTTATATGCACCGGGTCAACCAAAGTGTCCAATTAGAAGCGCCGCTGGTCGTCAGGGTAGACTCCTCCAATGGGGTCGCCGCTGGGCCGCGTCCTTCTTTCTCATCGAATCTGGAGAGGCTGCGCTGCAGGTGGCTGCACCCAAGGACGAGTGACGTCGCAAGGCATTGCGTCAGACCCGCCAGACAGGAAGACGCCAGTTGTTTACTCGACGGGCTCGCTGGCACGTGCGCTGACTCACTGCACGTGGGCGCCAGAGAGGCGCCGTCGCCTGTTGACGCCGTTGAGTTGTTCGCGTCAGGCGGACTTGCGGGCTGGCCTTGACACAGATTGCCTTTTTCAGAGGCACGGACGTTCGCTGTCGACTCGCAGGCATAACAGCACCCCCGCCGCCAGACAATGCGCCGGAAAGACGAGCTGCTTCCACGGGGCTCGGATGACAGGCGCGTTCGTTCGCCAGGTCCCTCCAGGTTCGCCTCCAGGGCCATGGGGAGAATGCAGCTCCAGACTCTGTTCAAGGAACACGTCCCAATCTTGAGGACGGATCCCCCAGCTCCACTGGCTTTTCACCACAACTTGTCGACCAGCTTCACTCGTCTCTTCTGACCATCTTCGGTTTCAGCACTTGTCGATGGTTCTGCAACTTGCCAAGAACGGATCGACAACAGACAACACACGACACGAGCAAGTGCCCTCGGTCACCCGACAGAACACCAGACACAGTATAGTTCAACATATACCTAGCTACGTGTCTATCGGAATTTCGTTCCCTCTACATCAAGAGGCACATGTGGGACAAAAGACCCTTAAAATGACAACTCAAATTTTTTTCACGTACAACAACGTAACGAATTGGAATACAACATAAAGTTAGCTCCATGAGCTCACTCTGGACGAGAGCGCTCAGCCCAGGTCGTGATGAGGTCAAAATTTTGCCCCGAATCGCCAGCCAGAAACCGAAAGGTTGAGAAGGTACTAGCTAGAAGGCACTGCTCAATGCACCTGCATTAGCGTTAGGCTTTGCCCCCCCCCCTTTTTTTAGCGAACGTCAAAGTTGCGCTGTCGGAGTATCACGCTCCTCCATCTCAGTAACCGGCCAGTTATAGGCGACGATACTTATGCAGCACCAAGAGCGGCTCACACTTGCGACGTTGCACAGGGGAACAACGATACGGCTTGCTACGGATTGACCCCTCACCGCTTAGCTCGATATCGTGTTCGATCACCCTCGTGTTTCCGGGGCGGTCCGAAAACACGTCTCCAAACTCGGAAACAATCTTTCTCAGGTCCTCCTTCTGGACTTCACTTAACCTAGGCTCTAGGTTTATCTGCTCCCAGATTACTTTCGATCCCCCTTCGATTACCTCACAAGAACTAAAAATTTCTGCTTCCTCTTCCTCTGAAGCACTTAAAGGTAAATTTACGACTGCTTTCAAGTTACTGTGATAAATTTTGTTCGGCCGCCTTCTTAATTTCACTCCATAATGCGTATCGGGAAGCTTCGATGTTACATTGGCAGGCCCTTCCCAATCAACCTCAAGCTTGTTCCTTTTGGACGGCTGCAGCAGCATTACCTGACTTCCTACTTCAAAAGCACGCTTCTTCACCGATTTGTCGTTGTACTCTTTCGACAACACTTGTGCAGCTTTCATGTGGCTTTCCACTGGCGCTTTAATCGAGAGGTCCTCGCGCTGCTCTTGAATGGGCGTCTCTCGATCATCCCTCGACAGCTCGCTCCAACTTTCCGCTACAGGCGAGAGCGTTGCAACCTTCTCGCTCTGACTCAATGGCGCCATGTCGTCTCCCCCTACGCATACCGCGCCGGCCGCTTCGGCGACGGGCCGCTCGCGTGACTGCTCAAATGACTCATGCGGAAAATTTCTTTTCTGGGGTTCCGTCGACCCGCCGACAAGGTCACTTGAGAGTTCACCGCATTGAACAAGGTCAAGCTTCCGCGGAAGCTTCCGCGCTTGCGATCGCGTGAGGGCCATGTACGCTAAGTTGGGGAAGAACGATTTACCCTGCTCTTTGAGAAGCTGCTCTGAGTTGTTGGAGAAAAGATAAGGAAAACGATCATTTAGCGCGGCAGACACAGCCGCTTCAGTGCGAAGCTTACCGAACGGGCCTTCAATGACAACCGTGGCGATTGGTAAGGAAACACTCTGCTCCTCGGCGACTTGCCTGATCCACGCGCATTCTCCTGTAAAGTCATCCGGAGACACCAATGAAGGATGCACAACGTCCATGGTCCGCTGAGTCTCTAAGTGCTCGGCACGTTTCCTCATTCACCCTAATTTCTTGGAGATACGGCTCCAACAACCGCATGCTTTTTTCTGATTCTCGGATTGTTGCGAAGGCAAACTTTTCCTGACAGTTTCTCGCGATGTGCCCTTCCTTTTTGCAGTTGTAGCAGATTAGCGGCTTCCGTGATTCAAATGCCCATGTGGTATCGGTGCGTTGTTTAGGAACCTCACTCGATTTCTCCGCTTCTGTTTGCCCTTCCCCTACACTGTCCTTCGTAAGAGACGGGTCCTTGAAATTACAGTGCGGAGCGGGTCTCCGTTGATCAGGCTTCTTTGAAAAGCCCTCTTTTCTCTCATCCTTTTCAACACGCACTGCCCTGCTGTGCAACTTTCGGCGAGTATAATACTCCTCAGCTAACTCTGCTGCCTTGTTTAACTGTACTTCCCCAAGTTTGTCCTGCAGCCAAAGTCTGACATCCTCCTCGATGCAGCGGTAGAATTGCTCCAATGCAACGCATTCCACCACTTTATCGCGGTCGTCATAAACACCTTCGCCCTTGAGCCATTCAATTAAATCGGCTTTAAGACGAAACGCGAAGTCAACGTGTGACTCATTCCCCTTTTTAGCATACCGGAACCTTTGCCTGAAAGCCTCGGGTGACAACTTATAACGGCTTAAGAGCACTTCCTTAACCTCGTCATAGCTCTCAAACGCTTCCCTCGACAAGCAAGTTATCGCGTCGGACACTTCGCCGGGAAGAAGAGCTAACAGGTTCTGCGCCCAAAGAGACCGCTCCAAAGCGTTTCGCTCACAGACGTGTTCAAACTTGACGAGATACTTCGCCATGTCCTCGCCTACTACGAATGGTGGCAATTGGTCCCGAATTCTATTACCGCTGACCTGAATCGTCGGAGAAGCTACGCTAGGCGCCTGCGAACACTGTAGGATTGCCAATTCTAGTCGTTTCAACTCGAGGCGCTCCTGTCTCTCGGCCTCCTCGCGGCGTTCGCGCCTTTCAGCTTCATCACGTTCGCGAGCTTCGCGCCTTTCAGCTTCCTCACGTTCGCGAGCTTCTCGCCTTTCAGCTTCTTCACGTTCGCGAGCTTCTCGCCTTTCAGCTTCTTCACGTTCGCGAGCTTCTCGCCTTACAGCCTCCTCACGTTCGCGAGCTTCTCGCCTTTCAGCCTCCTCGCGGCGTGCTTTTATATCCACCCAGACCTCATCGACTTCCTCAGCCGACACTCCCTCATGCTTCATGATCTCAAGGATCGCTTGCTTTCGTTTCGCACGGCCCAAAGTAATGCCGAGTTCCTCACAAATTTCGATGAGTTCCTTCACTTTAAGGTTCTCCATCGTTCACACAAGCTCTCTTGCTGTTTGCCCCTGTTAAGAATCTACTTGCCGTACCCACTATAAGCCTACTAGCAAGACGCGCAAGCAATTTTTCACACTCCCGTGTTTACCCCCCGCGCATTAACTTTGGTTTCAAAGCGCTTCGACTTGGCTTGAAACGATCAAAGCTCACTTCAATGCTTCACACAGCCCTTCTCTAAACTACTACAACCTGAGCTAGAGTAGTCTGGTGAACTGAGGGGAAAACATCAGGCACTCACCGCATCGATGTCGCTGACGCCGGCCGATCCCGCAGCTGCCAACAACTGCTGCGAACGCTGCCACCGAAATCCTACCGCTGACCTCCACTGTTGCGAAGCACACCTCCGACGACGTTACGAAGGGCGCCTCGAAATCCCACCGCTGCCACCACTGTTGCGAACGACGGCGACGCCAACACGGTCCCGAAGGCGCCACTGCTTCGAACTCCGCCGGGAAGGTCACCAGCCGTTTTGGTAGCGTAGGTTTCTCAGCTCGCGACTGCTTCTGCGCAGAGCTGATGGACGAGCGGACGAGACGACGGTGAGTTAAACAAGGTTTATGTACAGCATATATACAGAGGCGTTACAAATTCGGCACTGGGGCCGACAGAGACTCGAAGAGCCGAGCTCTCCTTTCTAACACATAGGTCTGCTCTCAAACGGGTCCGCTGCGACACACATGTCTGCTTTCACCTAGGACCGCCGATCGCGACGCACCGCAGGGCTTCTTTTATATGCACCGGGTCAACCAAAGTGTCCAATTAGAAACGCCGCTGGTCGTCAGGGTAGACTCCTCCAATGGGGTTGCCGCTGGGCCGCGTCCTTCTTTCTCATCGAATCTGGAGAGGCTGCGCTGCAGGTGGCTGCACCCAAGGAAGAGTGACGTCGCAAGGCATTGCGTCAGACCCGCCAGACAGGAAGACGCCAGTTGTTTACTCGACGGGCTCAATGGCACGTGCGCTGACTCACTGCACGTGGGCGCCAGAGAGGCGCCGTCGCCTGTTGACGCCGTTGAGTTGTTCGCGTCAGGCGGACTTGCGGGCTGGCCTTGACACAGATTGCCTTTTTCAGAGGCACGGACGTTCGCTGTCGACTCGCAGGCATAACACTATGCACTGTCCTCACGTCACCCGCCGGCAATCCGCAGTCCGGGGACCATTTAGCTGGTTGCTAGAAGCGGCGACTGACCGCGGTATTATTGCCAGAACGGGCGCGCTTACGCCGAGATTATCGTGTCTCGAAAATTGGCTTTTTGGGAAGCGCGCCCTTTTGATACCGAGAAGACTCGCTCCCCTGGCCTGCGACGCCAGACCTTACAGATAGATAGATAGTTATATATATATATATCTATATATATATATATATATATATATATATATATATATATATATATATATATATATATATATATATATATATATATATATATAGATAGATAGATAGATAGATAGATAGATAGATATACGCTTAAAGTCGCCAAAGTTTGCTAAGAAATGCTTGGCATTTCTTAACAAACTTTGGCCATTTAATAAAAAGTTTTCTTATCCCTGAGAGAAACTTGAAAACGTGCTTTTAGTTGACGTTAGGAGCTGGTTAGTAAGGTGACCGAAAGTATTTTAGGGTACAACGCTTGCGTCTTGAAAGTGATTATATGGTTCAGATGAACTGAAACTGGAGCAAAGTTCATGGAATACATCTACCTCAAATCCTCATGAACGCCATAACAATTCATCTGGTTACGTCGAAGAGTTTAGTGCCTATTAGAACTTATCTATTTAAAACTTACATAGTAGAAAAGTAGTGCGAAAAATGTTTATTTTCCTATATTATCCTTTAAACAAAAGGCTGCTAGATAATCAAAGTTTCGAGATAGGTACATGTATATCACACCAAACAGTTCAAGCAAAAGAAGCATCGATAGCCGTTCCAAGAAAATTCACCGATGAATACACCACTGCCTAATGCCAGTTCTTTATGTTATGTTCTGTTTTAACTGTTTTGCTGTGGAAAGGTTGAAGTGCCTGTTGCCTCGACTACTCCATATCACAAAGTTCTGCAGCGAAAAATAAAATAATAGAGAGTTTTAGTACTGCGTACGCTGCGTACGTGGCGGCGTTGCGTACGTAAGGACGCCACGTTCTGCGTAGTAGGCATGCGCAGACCGCAACGTGCACGTATCGCGTTACGTACGCAGCCGCTACGTACGCACGCATGAGATGCGTGCGTGCGTACGTATGAGGTGATCGCGCCGCTCTCGAACAAGTTCGCGACAGCGCGAGACTTCGTTTTGCAAAATGGCGGCATCGAAGGCAAGCAGCCAAGCACCAACCGGCTCTGTGGCTTAAAATATGGCCATAATCTGGCTATAACACTTGGCTTGGCTCACATTGTCTGTCAACAACACGTGCTTCTATTTTGATCTACCAGATGGCGCAACACGCTTCACGCTCGTTACGTACGCGGGTACTACGGCGTACTAAAAGCCGATTAGTGGCAAACGATGCCACGTAACGCAAGGCGCTTGCGTGATGCGTACGTAGCACTTTTCCGCAGTACTAAAACTCTCTAATAATACAGAACGGTACCCGAAAATTAACAATACGGAAAAGAAAAAAAAACGTAATAGCACACTGAAACCAGTTTAAATATCATGCCAATGCACAGCTTTCTTCGCGCAGTTCACACATTCATATACTATTTACACGCACACCTTACTATTCTACTGTCAGTATATACCTGACCACATTTTATATATACCCATCTCTGGCTGTCTGTATGTTGTGGGGAAGCCAATAGTATTTCGAATACCGCGTTCGATGCTCTAACCACTGAGCTGCCCCAGCGGCCTAAGCCAATAGTATTTGAAGCTCTGGCTATGTGCATTTGTAGTAATGTAACTCATAGTAAGTAACAACTTAAAATAAATATAGGCTCCACCCACGAGGCCTCATTGGCCTCATTTTCCATGCCTCTGTGCTACAAAGAAAGTAGTTCCCAAACAGTGGCCATGATTGCCACGCATGAGACCATTACCTCACAATTTTTGATTGGTGTTGAAATACAGAATCCGAAGCTCGATAAGTAAACTCGAGAATGCGCGGACTTCCGCGTCAGCTTAGCAATATATCTGTTGTTCAAATCACACACCCCACTGCGCTCATCTCGGAGTCCACGAAGGAACAATGCACCTCTCTCGAAGGTGATATTTCTGCGTGGTACCTAAGGTTGTACTAAACAAACAAAAGACCCATTTAACGTAATGTTTAAAAGTAAGAAATAGTTCTTCCGCGGTTTCACGAGATGAAACAGGGTCAATCATCACATTTTGTTATGTGGTTTGCGTTTATTTTACGAAACTTTCGCTGCCAGGTTTCTTCACTGTCTTCTGTAAATATGACAACTATGGCTAAAAGTGAAGAATGGAGAAGCGATCTGAGATTCACTTGGCGCTTGTGTTGCTTTTGAATACAGAACGTGCGTTTCGTGCCGTCGTGCTTGTCATCGTGTTTGAGGTAAACGCCAATGTTTCGTTCGATGCACAAAGCCGGCTGTAATCACTCGTCACAACGTCATGCCCTGTGGTCCTTAACAGGATCCAGCAAGACCACAGGTCGCGGGTTCGAATCCCGGCTGTGGCGGCTGCATTTCCGATGGAGGCGGAAATGTTGTAGGCCCGTGTGCTCAGATTTGGGTGCACGTTAAAAAACCCCAGGCGGTCGAAATTTCCGGAGCCCTCCACTACGGCGTCTCTCATAATCATATGGTGGTTTTGGGACGTTAAACGCCACATATCAATCAATCAGGATCCAGCAAAAAGCGCGTTTACTGTGTCACAGCACGAACAAAAACATGCAGAGAACTGGACGAAACAACGCTGAACGACGCGAGGTGCCATGGGTAGTGGTGCAAAATATAGAACTGCACAACGTTGCCAGTTGAGTGACCCATCTCGCTTGCTCTTGTGTTGTACCGTTTATGCTCATAAAGGAAGGAAGGAAGGAAAATAGAGGGAAAAGAAAGGCAGGGAGGTTAACCAGCCTATAGGCAGCCGGTTTGCTACCCTGCGCTCATAAAGGTAGCCGTTTGCTCTACGACTCATTTCGTTCTGTCTTGTTTGATTTACATCTATTCACTGCAGCGACTGAACTCAAACAGTCGCTTTTTCATGAATGTTTTGAACCTTCTAGGGGGCGCTCCAGAAACATGGGCGAAAAGGAAAGGAAAAGGTGTCTCTACCTTGGAAACTTGTATCATCTAGGGACCTTAACGCAAGCGACCGCATGCGTCGCGAACCAAGCAAAACAACCTAATATGAATGAATGAGTTTGAAGCAGTAATTTTGTATACACGTGTGGTTGCCGAACCCTATCTTATGTGTGACCTGTTGACACAGGCAGTGTCAGTTGTGCGTGGGACAACGAACCGCTTCAGTCGGAATAAAACAGGCGACGAGCAAAGCATGTACGCAACAGTGTTTTAGTTCCACTGACGTGAAATTTGGGGAGAGGCGAAGCATGCAGTGTGCGCATTTGTTTACCCCAAAAAAATTTCTGCTAACGAGCAGCGACGGGGGGGGGGGGAGATGAACAATCAGAGAGAAGGCAGGGAGGTTAACCAGACCTGCTACCCTACGCTGGGGGAATGGGAAGGGGAGCATAAAGATGAGAGAGAGAGGAAGGAGAAGAGAAAGAGAAAAAAAAAGAGCATTGTCAGTTAATCGGCTGGCGCGTATGCAGCAGTGGCACTTCATAAAAGTTGGTCACGTAGGCCTGTAGTTCTCAAAAAGCACAAGACAGCTTTGACTGCTTTTTGAGCCAACGAAAGGCGAGGACGGTGTTCCAGTAGCATCTGCATAGAGAGTGGCCGATCGTCCAATTGTCGCAATGCGTCCGAAAGCTTCTGTCTTTCAGAGCCAACTCAAGGTCAATGGCATATCAGATGGTCGATGTCTTCTTTGGTGCAGCAGACGTTGCATTCCGCATTGTCGGTCAATCCGATGAAGGATGTATATGCTTTTGTGAAAGCAACCCCCAACCAAAGGCGACAAAGAAGCGAAGCTTCACGTCGACGGAGTCCGGATGGAGGTCGAAGTTCCAGTCGAGGGTTTATTTGGTAGAGTCTTGTATGTGTTATGCTTAGGGTGTTCCACTCCTGCAGACACATTCTACGTGCCAGGTGACGAAGTAACGAGCAATGAGAGGCAGAAGCACATACCGCAGCTGAAGCAGACACAAACTAGAGGGACTCTCCAGTCTTTTCACCTAATCGCTACCCTGAAAAGAGGACGCTCACTGATGTAACATCAAAGTTTTTTTAATAACAACAAATTTACATTCCCAAAATTCCACGTGATTCACAGCGAGCACGCAGAAAGAACAGCGAGACATGTTTCCTCCACTATAGTATCCAGAACCGTAACCGATACCTCAGGGCAAGGATGTAAAATCATGAAACTAGCCAATGATGACCTTCTTTTGGAAGTACTGTACAAGCACACGTATGAGAACATTTCAAAAAATGGCAGCATATCCACGGAGTGAATGATGGAGAGTGGGGCGAAGCATTCTTCCGTCCATTCGTTCTTGCTTCCGTCCGTCCATGTGTCCGTCTGTGTGACCGTCCATGCGCCCATCCACCTGTCCGTGCGTGCGTCTGTTCGCGCGTCCATCCCTGCGTTCGTACATGCATCCGCCCCTGCGCCCGTTCATGCGTCCATCCATGCACCTGTCTGTGTGTCCATTCGTCAATCTATTCAACACTCCAAGTACCACCATCTCGCATCTTTTCATCATATCTTCCCCATATAGGAGCACCGCCATCCAGCGGACATTCTAAGGACTAAACGAGAGGTGGCACACGCACACTCTCTTACGGCTTGCGCTTCGTGTCTACTTCCCTCCTTTAACCACCTCGAGTTCATGGTATATACTAGTTCAGTGTATTCATGGCACTGTGGCCCAACGCTCACTAAACCTCTCTAAAACCAAGGAGGTTATGCCCAGCGAGTATAACGTGGCAACCTTTTCTTGTCAGATAGTGCTCAATGTACATGCCAATGGCTCCTAATGGGAAATGAGAGACAGGAGAATTCGGCTTTTACTTTCTTACGGCATGCGCTGCAGATCTACTTCGCACTTTTAACCACATCGAGTTCATGGTAGATACTAGTTCATTGTATTCATGCCATTGCGGCTAAACGCTTGCTAAACCTTTCTAAATCTAAGGAGGTTACACCCAGCGAGTATAACGTAGCAACCCTTTCTTGTCAGATAGTGCTCAATATACATGCCAATGGCTGCTAATAGGGAATGAGAGACAGGAGCATTCGGTTTTTAGTTAACGCGCACGCCGCGAACTTTTTATTGTTCAACAAAGCACAGGAGAAATCTCCCACCGGCACCACATTGCAGGTCAAAATGTAACACTGGTTACACACTACCAATACAACTACGACTACGAGGGACGAGTGGGTGCCGCTTTAAGGATCTTCGCCCCTAAAGATCACTGCCTTCGAAGATACTCCAGTGCCCATTACACCTCACCGACCACTAAACACCGTCCGAGGCATTATTCTTAGCGAGACTTCGGAGACTTGAGCGTATCTATCTATCTATCTATCTATCTATCTATCTATCTAATCTATCTATTCTATCTATCGACTATCTATCTATCTATCTATCTATCTAATCTATCTATCTATCTATCTATCTATCTAATCTATCTATCTATCTATCTATCTATCTATCTATCTATCTATCTATCTATCTATCTATCTATCTATCTATCTACTATCTATCGATTCTATCTATCTATCTATCTATCTATCTATCTATCTATCTATCTAGCGATCTAGCTATCTACTTCTATCTATCTAGTCTATCTATCTAGTCTATCTATCATTATCTATCTATCTATCTATCTATGCGGATCTATCTATCTATCTATCTATCTTCTATCATCTATCTATCTATCTATCTATCTATCTATCTATCTATCTATCTATCTATCTATCTATCTATCTATCTATCTATCTATCTATCTATCTATCTATCTATCTTCTATCTATCTATCTATCTATCTATCTATCTATCTATCTATCTATCTCTATCTATCTATCTATCTCTATCTATCTATCTTCTATCTATCTATCTATCTATCTATCTATCTATCTATCTATCTATCTAT
>WOVY01003081.1:0-90288 GCA_013436015.1 Rhipicephalus annulatus
TATAATATATATATATATATATATATCATATATATGACAAAGGCATTTTGATGGTTCGAAGTATATCTTAGCATCGTAATAAACTTATATGTTGGTTGAAGAACATCACAGCACGTTTGCGGCTGCACACCGACCCACTTGGTAATGGGTGACATGTTTACTTCCGAAACCCGTTGTGCTGAAAGGTGGTGCTGTCTAATAAATTAAGCATTATTGCAGCGTGAGCAATGAATATATTTCACCTACGACTATGCAGAACTGTTTGAGCCTCGTTGAATATATCGGAGTTTATTTCAGGTAAAAGAAATAAAACATTGCTAGTAAATCCTAGATAAATTGTTGGAAACCTATAAAATGGTAGCAGGCATGCGCTTCAGCTCTGTAGACTTACACAGGCTGCCAAGAGGGGCTGTAGCCGTGTATATCTAATTTTTTTTTTGTTGTTATCTCACATAAGAAAAATCATTCACAGCCAGTTCGACACTAGATTGCTATATTACTGATAGTTGGGCTAGTTCATACGGATGCACTTTTTGGTTACAGCGCACCTGTGTCTCTTCCGCCTTCCGTTTTGGTTGTGTTCACTCTGCAACCATAAAGTGCGCACTAGATTATTGCAGAGAGGTGATTTACTCAAAACAACTGCCTCAAGTGACTTATGAGAGGGAAAATTTTGTGGTTGAAAATATCTTGATACTTTCAAGCGCAAATAAGTCAGATTAGTCCATCTATGTTTAGTCGTTCGATGACGTTACACATTACACGCGACTGTGTATTTTCACCTTTGCTTAAAAGGATATGTTTCATACCTTAGAAAGAATAATAATATTTCAAACTCGGCTATTCTCCTGCCGAGACAAGGTCTCTTCCCAGCGCCGAAAGGCAAAGAGGCGGACGCTTGGTGGACCCAGTCATCAGCTCTTTTTCGTTTGATAACCACCGCTCAGGCTGGAACACCTCTGGCTTACTGAAATGGTTGTCTAGTTGGCTGGCCACCAGGGTTTGGAGGTATATTGTTGTCTGAAAAAAAATAAGTATATGAGTGAAACTGTTGAAAGGAAAATATGGAGCTCCCATCATGCAAGCAAGCACACGAAATCTTGATTTCCTAATATTGAAGCTGCAACAGGGCTGTAATAAAGAGCTACAGTTATTAAAAAAGTTAATCTCACGTCCCATTATCTCTGTCAAGGTCTACGGGAAATTATTAATAAATCTGTAGATATATTTCACGTCTGTTACTGGGATCGTCTTGTCTACATATTCAGTGATACTAATGGTGACACTTGTAACGATGCAATTTTTTAAAGTGAGGCACTTTGTTAATATTATAAAGGAGATTTATTAAGCAGAAGGGTTGATGCTTGGAAGGCTTGGAAGGCGATGCACCAGCCGCAATTTCCGAGCTCGAGCCGCTGCTGCACACTCGATGCTGCTGCCTCTGCGCCGGAGTACTTCCTCTTCTTTACAATGGCCCCACGGAGAAAAAAAGGAGCCATCCTGGCGACTTAGTCCTGGGCAGGCGGCGTTGAACCGTGGTACTGCTTGAGCCTCTGGACGTGTACAACCTCGCGGTTGCGACGTCGCAAGTCTGATGGTGGCGTAAGAGGCTCAATGAGGTAGTTTACTGGCGAAGTTTGTTCGACAATACGATATGGCCCATCGTACTTTGGCAGAAGTTTGGAAGAGAGCCCAGGTGTGCGATGCGGCACTGACAGCCATACAAGAGATCCCGGAAGAAAAACGGGAGTTGAGGTCTGGGCATCATGAATTGCTTTTTTCCTGTTTTGGTCATCGCAGGTAAAGCGACGAGCTAACTGGCGGCATTCTTCTGCGTGTCTGGCGGCGTCCAAGATCGGTAGGCACTCGGACGCGTCTGGTCGATAGGGCAAAATGGTGTCAATGGTGTGGGAGGGGTGACGGCCGTAGAGGAGGTAAAAAGGGGAGAAGCCTGTTGTCGCTTGCGTTGCCGTATTATAGGCGTATGTAATGAATGGGAGAACTAAGTCCCAGTTAGAGTGGTCAGGCGTCACATACATGGATAGCATGTCACCGAGAGTACGATTAAAGCGCTCGGTAGCCCCATTGGTTTGTGGGTGGTAAGCGGTACATGTGCGATGTACAATAGCACACTCAGCGAGCAATTTTTCAATGACTTCGGACAAGAAGGCGCGGCCGCGGTCACTGAGGAGTTCTTGAGGGCCTCCATGACGCAACACAAAATGACGCAATAGGAAAGTGGCAACCTCCTGTGCTGTAGCCGTTTTAAGAGCAGCGGTCTCAGCATAGCGCGTTAGGTGGTCGATAGCAACTATTATCCACCTGTTGCCAGTCGGAGTCAATGGAAGTGGCCCATAAATATCTATTCCAACCCTGTCAAAGGGTCGGGAAGGGCATGGTAAAGGCTGCAGTTCACCGGCGGAGGCGTGTGGGTGGAGATTTTCGGCGCTGACATTCGGCACAGAGGCGGACGAAGTTGACGGACAAAAGGTATACATGCCACGCCAGTAGTAGCGATGTCTAAGCCTTTCGTAGGTCTTGAAGACTCCTGCGTGGCCACATTGTGGGTCAACGTGAAAAGAGGAACAATCTGCGACCTCAGGGTTCGTGGAATGACGAGCCCACTTGCGTCCCTCTGGTGCGTAGTTACGTCGATAGAGAAGCGTGTCACGTATCGAGAAGTGTGGAACTTGGCGCCGAAGCGTTCGCGTCTTTGGGAGTTCAGAAGTGTCGGCGAGATGATTGAGGAGAGATGCAGTCCACGGGTCATTGCGTTGTTCGAAAGCAATGGTGTCAAAGTCAAGCGATGACAATGTGGAATCGCAAGCGGAGTCAGCTGTGGCATTCTGGGACAGGGGGGAACGGGAAAGGGCGTCGGCGTCAACATGCTTCCGTCCTGACGATAAACCACGCGTATGTTGTAATCTTGAATTTTCAACGCCCAGCGAGCGAGGCGGCCAGATGGGTCTTTTAACGTTGAAAGCCAGCACAGCGCGTGGTGGTCGGTCACGACGTCAAAAAGAACTTCCTCTTCTTTACAATATCAGTTCTTCGCATTAAAGTAAAAACAATGAAAGAAAAGTACTTTTTGTTCATGGCCACTACTACTCGCATTAGAATGCGTGACCGAGCAGCAGTGTTGATCTGAGTGGTGAGCGATCCTAATCAGGCGCAATGAAGCAGCTTCATTTGTTTTCTGTTTTTATTCCACTAATGCAGTGTCAGAAGCCCCCGAGCCAAGTACTTGCTGTATGCGTTATATTTACGCATACACAACTGCTCACAGACGCACTGCAATGCAAAAACGAACAGGCACCCAACCAGAAAGACGCCTTTTGGATGTTATAGGGTCGCAAACCCTAAACCTTCGCGTTATGCAGCGGAAGCTTTACTAGTGAACCCATTGGTTGGAACGCCTGCTATAGTAGCTGAGCTGATAGAGCTTCAAACCCGTAATTCGAAAGTTGCAGATCAGGGACCCGCCACTGCAAGGGTAATGTTGTGTCCACCTTACTTGATTTTTATTTATGTCGTAATATTGCATTAATAATTACAACAAATTACGCAGTCCTATCTCCCCCGTTAAGCCGTCAAGACAGCGGAGCTTCAGTTGCCCTTGTCTTGCTGTTTCTCTCCTGTGTTCACGCGATAGCGTTAGAGAGCTCGTGTCACAGAAATTCCGCCATGGGCGTCGGCACTATTGGTTATGAGCTAAAAATTGTAAAATTGTCCGTGAGCGAAAAATTGAGAAAGAAAAGAATAAAATGTTCGGTCCCGATAATGGCCAAACCCGGGCTATTCGCGTGGCAAGCAGGTGCCCTACCACAAAGCCACGATGTTAATTGCAGCTGCTACGAAACAAACACAACATAAATAACATGTAGTGGAAGGAGTCTCCTTAACGCATTTTGTTCGACAGGTGCCACGACGAAAACGAGCCCATTTGGCGATTTGTAGGCGCAATTCGGATGCAATCAAACTACGTCGAAAAAAACCGGGATAGGGCACCCATCACCCCTAAAAACACACACTAACTTTCAAACAGCTCTAAATATGAACAACTGTGTCCATCTAGCGGTAAACATAACATGCCGTTCTAAAGGCGTTGATCAAGCAAGCAGAAAACGCTAAATAATTTCCTGCCATCTGTCAGGTACTGTGAGACTATTTATATGGCCTCCGAGTTGGCGAGCGCGCGGCGTGTATTTTGAAGGCCATTCTACTCTTGCTTTAGATCGAAAACCTGTATTTACCTTTCGCACGTGTGCTCTGGTACAATCAACGCTTGTGTGTGTGCGTGCGTGCGTGTGTGTGTGAGTGTAGCAAAACATATTAATAGGTATGCACTTAGTGGTTGAATCGCGTAACTATAGGGGCCACATTTCCCTATCGCGTTCAACTCTTAAAGGCGAAGATAAAGGGTCACCCAAATTTTTGGGAAGCTTTTCTAAGTATTTCATTGTTTTGCTAGTGTTTAGTACGTAATTATGTGTCATTGATCTTCACTTCGCACTCTTTACTAAACTGCTATGTGCTCTTCCACGGATGCGCTGCATGGAGCCATTCGACAACGTTCGAGTGCGACCACGGTCAATTTCGCCCGTCTCGCGGCTGCGCTGAAGCGCATGCAGCGTTTTCAAGCACTGTTGTAGCCCACCTCACCAAGGAAGCTTAAGCATCGCGGCACGTACGTTCTCACCATGTACATTAGAAATATTTGGTTGTGTGCCCGTACCAGCCCTATACGAACACAGACTGCCAGGCATTTGCATTGGCAGTCCGTATCACGCTCAGTGTTTTTGCAGACGCTCAACAAAATGTTTCTAATGGCGCTTGTCACCTGCATGAGCACCCCTCCCCCCCCTCCCTGCGTGAGTCTCTCTTTAACGATGAATGCTCCAGTATTGTGTTCACCATGATGTAGCAATTAGCCCAAGCCACTATCTTTCACTGTCACGATTATCGGCTTGATGCAGCCCTCCCGCTTTTTACGACGCCTCACATACTGGCCTTGTGGCCTGGCGACCAGCGCTAAGACCTCTGATGGCGCCAGCAAAGCTATGAACGTCCTTGGCGTATTCATCTGTTCAATTGATTACGTTCATTTGACATATATATATATATATATATATATATATATATATATATATATATATGTGATGACGTTTATTGAACCGGAGAAGTCGCAACGATGTCGCAACGGAAAATGGCCGTACGACAAGTCTGGCAAAAAGCGGCCCAGGTTCTCGTGCAATCAGAGCACGGGGTTTTTCCTTCTCTTTGGAAGGCGCATACACGTTAGTGCGTATGCTCCACTACAATACCCCCCGGGTTGAAGAGTGGCCATCCTGGCGACTCAGGGAGTAGGCACAATGAGGGGGTCGTAGTAGGGCTTGAGATGGTCGACGTGTACGGTCTCGCGTCCTCGACGGCGCAAATCTGGCGATTGTGTTAGGGGCTCGATGATGTAATTCACCGGTGAGGTTGCGTCAATGACACGGTATGGACCATGGTACCGGGCCAGAAGTTTAGAAGACAGGCCAGGAACGTGCGGGGGCACCCAAAGCCACACGAGGGAGCCAGTACGAAACGTAGGCGCTATGTGATGAGCGTCATCATGTCGGGTTTTTTGTAGACCTTGAGCCTCACTTGTCATAGACCGAGCCAACTGACGGCAGTCTTCAGCGTATTTGGCGACTTCCGAAAGCGGGGAGCACTCCGATGCATCAGGGCGGTACGGGAGTATGGTGTCGAGTGGGTGGGATGGTTCGCGGCCGTACAACAGAAAGAACGGGGAAAAAACCGGTAGTTGCTTGCGTCGCGGTGTTGTAAGCGAAGGTAACAAAAGACAAGACGGCGTCCCAGTTAGTGTGGTCGGAGGAGGTACATCCTCAGCATGTCGCCAAGTGTGCGGTTGAACCGTTCAGTGAGACCATTCGTCTGTGGATGGTATGCGGTAGATTTCCGGTGGACGATGTTGCATTCAGCGAGAATAGCTTGGATGACCTCCGACAGGAACACTCGACCCTTATCACTGAGTAATTCCCGTGGAGCCCCATGGCGGAGAATGAAGCTGCGGAGAATGAAGAGTGCAACTTCATGGGAGGTCGCTGCTGGTAGAGCTGCAGTCTCAGCGTAGCGTGTCATATGATCGACGCCGACAATAATCCACCGGTTTCCAGAGCGACTATATGGGAGGGGGTCATAGAGATCGATACCCACGCGGTCGAATGGGCGAGCCGGGCATGGGAGCGGCTGTAACATGCCAGTAAGGTGCCGCGGAGGTGTCTTGTTCTGTTGGCAAGTGGTTGCAAGACTGAACGTATTTCTGTACAAAGCGATACATTCCTCGCCAGTAATATCGTTGGCGCAGCCTTTCGTAGGTTTTCAGGACACCTGCGTGAGCACTTTGAGGGTCTGCATGGAAATTCATGCAGATTTCAGAGCGCATATGAGTTGGGACAGCAAGGAGCCACTTCCGACCACCAGGCATGTAGTTGCGGCGGTACAGAATGCTGTCTCGCATGGAAAAGTGGGCTGCTTGTCGGCGTAGCGCTCTCGTGGAAGGGACAGCAGACGGATCGGTAAGGTAGTCGAGTAACAATGCGAGGTATAGATCTTTACGCTGCTCCGAAAGCATGTCAGTGGTGTCTATTGGTGACAAGGTGGTAAAAAGTGGTGACAGAGAAGCCACATCTGGGGTTAATGGCGATCGCGAAAGTGCATCGGCATCCGCATGCTTGCGAATGGAACGATATACTACACGGATGTCGTATTCTTGCAATCGAAGTGCCCAACGTCCCAGGCGTCCGGACGGGTCTTTCAATGTGGACAGCCAACATAGAGCGTGGTGGTCTGTGACCACGTTGAAAGGGCGGCCGTAAAGGTACGGGCGAAACTTCGTCAAGGCCCAGATTATGGCCAAGCACTCCTTCTCTGTCACGGAGTAATTCAATTCAGCCTTCTTGAGAGCGCGACTTGCATAGGCGACTACGTATTCGACTTGGGTGCCTTTCCGTTGTGCCAAAACTGCACCAAGACCGATGCCACTTGCATCGGTGTGAATTTCTGTGGCAGCAGCGGGGTCGTAGTGACGAAGAATGGGTGGTGAGGTCAGCAGGCGGCGCAGCTGGCGAAATGCGTCGTCACATGCAGGTGACCATGCAGATATACCTTTGCTGTTGAAAAGCAGACTCGTGAGAGGTGCGATGATGGACGCGAAGTTGCGCACGAAGCGACGAAAGTAGGAGCAGAGACCGACGAAACTTCTTAGGGCTTTCAGTGATGTGGGCAACGGGAAGTCAGCGACAGCCCGAAGCTTATCGGGATCCGGAAAAACACCGTCTCTTGTGATGACATGTCCCAAGATGGTTAGTTTTCGTGCTGCGAAGTGGCACTTCTTGGAGTTAAGTTGTAGGCCCGCAGAAGTTAGACACGTCAGAATCTCGTGGAGGCGAACAAGATGTGTCGGGAAATCAGACGAAAAGACTACGATGTCGTCCAGGTAACACAAGGAAGTTTTCCACTTATGGGCACGCAAGATGGTATCGATCATGCGCTCAAATGTGGCAGGTGCGTTGCAGAGCCCAAATGGCATCACTTTGAACTCATATAGGCCATCTGGCGTTACAAAGGCTGTTTTAGGGCGATCACATTCAGCCATTGGCACCTGCCAATACCCAGAACGCAGATCCAAGGATGTAAAGTACTCGGCGCCTTGTAAACAGTCAAGAGCATCGTCTATTCGTGGTAGCGGGTAGACATCTTTCTTCGTAATCTTGTTTAAGCGGTGATAGTCCACGCAAAATCGAACGGTGCTATCTTTTTTTCTTTACCAGAACGACAGGTGGTGACCAAGCGCTTTGAGAAGGCTGTATCACTCCACGTTTAAGCATGTCGTCTACTTGCTCTGTAATGACGCGGCGCTCTTCGGCGGAAACGCGGTAAGGACGCTGTCACAGAGGCAAATGTGAGCCGGTGTCAATAGTATGAGTGATAGTCGTGGTGCGGCCCAAAGCAGGTTCTTGAAAGTCGAAAGAAGAGCGAAACTTGTTAAGGAGAGCAACAAGTTGGCGGCGATGCGAGAGAGGAAGGTCTGCGTCAATAGCATTGTCGAAGGCTGACAAACTTGATGGCTCAGGCGCATCAGTTATTGTGGTAATGTGACATGGCGTTCGTCGGGAAAAATAATATCATCGATATGGTCGACAGGTTGCACATATCCCAACGTTTCACCACGAAGTAAGCCAATGGGGTAGTTGCAGTGGTTGGTAACCAGCATTACGGTTAAACCAGATGCAATTGTAAGAACGGCAAATGGGAGAACGATGCCCTTGCGTTCAGTAAAAACAGGAGATGGCGTAAACACCACCGTGGCGTCAGGTTGCGCAACACATGAAAGGCTTACAGGGACCGAAGCTTCCTGGGGCAAGGTGATGTCGTCGTCAGCGATGAGTTTGCAGAGCCGAGGAGACCGGTCGGATGGTGGAAATTCATATGTTGGCACAAGGGACACTTCGGCACGGGAACAATCGATGATAGCTTCATGACCTGATAAGAAATCCCAACCGAGGATAAGGTCATGAGAGCAAGATGGCAGTACAAAAAACTGTACGACGTACAAAACGTCTTGGATGACGACGCGCGCCGTACAGAGAGCCGAGGGATGAATGCGTTGTGCGCTAGCCGTGGACAGCACCATGCCACAGAGAGATGTGGTCACTTTCTTCAGTTTCCGACAAAATTTGGCGTCCATCACAGAAACGGTGGCCCCGGTATCAATTAACGCTAATGTGGCGACTCCCTCAACATCGACATCAACAACATTTTTCGGCGAAAACGGAGGCCTTGGGAATTGCGCACGAGTTGCAGTTCTTGCCTCCGGAACTGCCCTGATTAGTTTTCCTCCTCACGAGGTGGTCGACGACGCATAGGCGATCACGACCGGCGACGAGGGGATGGGAAACGAGGAGTCGATGGGCGGCGATCCGAGTCTGAGTGCCTCTGTTCATATGCAGATGCGGTGGCCTGCTGCGGCGCGTAGGTAGGAGTTGCGAAGTATGCGTTTGCAGGTGTGGGGCGACGGCGGCAGAAGCGTGCAATGTGGCCAGCGATGCCACAGGCGAAGCAGATAGGACGATTGTCTTGGGTGCGCCACTCATTAGGACGACGGAAAAAGCGAGGTTGAAGGCCTGTAAACTGGAGGCGAGGACGGAGGAGGTGGAGCTGATAAGGCGACTGGATGCGGCGGGGGCCGCGCGACCACAGCTGCGTAGCTGAGAGGTGAAGGTAGTGCGTAGCCGACAGCTGAGAGATTAGGTGCTACTGAAGTAAATGGGTAAGGGGCCTGCACTGTAGGGAGGACATCACAAATTTCCGTGCGTATGGCCTGCTGCAATGTCGTAGGCAGGCTTGCGGTGGGCGCGTCGCTATGCGGCAGCAGGGAGAGCTGTCGGGCGACTTCCTCCCTGATGAAGTCTTTGATCAGGTTGGACAGACTTTCTTGGCAAACCTTGGCATTTGTGAGTGCGACGGCCGAGATCGAATCCGGCGGCGGGACACTCTGTCGGGCGATGGAACGCTGACGGCGCAATTCATCAAAGCTCTGGCAGAGGCTTACGAGGATTGCCACCGTGTTCGGGCTTTTCGCTAGCAACATATGAAATGCGCCATCCTCGATGCCCTTGAGAATCTGCCGAATTTTCTTTTCTTCGTGCATAGATGGATTCACACGCCTGCAGAGGTCGAGCACGTCCTCTATGTAACTAGTAAATGTCTCGCCAGGCTGCTGGGCTCGGTGGCGCAGGCGCTGGTCAGCGCGGAGCTTGCGGACCTCTGGTCGGCCGAACGCTTCAGTGACGAGTGTCTTAAAGGAGGACCAGTTGGCGATGGCGGTTTCGCGGTTCGTAAACCAAAGTTTAGCTACGTCTGCCAAGTAAAAAATAACGTAGGCGAGCTTAGAGGCGTTGTCCCACTTGTTGCTGGCGCTTACGCGTTCGTACAAGGAGAGCCAGTCTTCGACGTCTTGCTCACCACTGCCGCTGAAGATTGGTGGGTCGCGTTGGCGAGTAGCGCCGGGGCAGGTGGACGGGACAGCCGGTGGTGCTGGCTGGGCTGGGATGGGCTGGTTGGCGACTGCGTCAGTCATGTTTTGCAGTGGTCTCCCGGGCAACTTGCGAGAGCGGAGCTCCAGGTCTGCTTGGGGATCTCAGCAGCCTCCACCAAATGTGATGACGTTTATTGAACCGGAGAAGTCGCAACGATGTCGCAACGAAAAATGGCCGTACGACAAGTCTGGCAAAAAGCGGCCCAGGTTCTCGTGCAATCAGAGCACGGGGTTTTTCCTTCTCTTTGGAAGGCGCATACACGTTAGTGCGTATGCTCCACTACAATATATATATATATATATATATATATATATATATAACGCGTAATTCGAAGGTCGTAGGTTCGATTCCTGCTCACAGTTGGTAATTTTTTCATCCACTTTTCTTTCTTCTTATTTACATTCCATTGGTTTTAATAACTTCCCCTGTACATTCCTTGGCATTATTGTCTGTTATATCTCATTAATATTGTGTTAAAACACGAAAAACGAGCCCTTAGGTATACACTTCTTTCCCTTATTTCATTGAACGAGGGTCTCGTACTGGCAGACTTGGTGTGTTTAGGTTGTATAAGAGGGACAATTAATCAGCTGCCCGCTCATAGTAAGTTCACGTGCTACGTGGCGCCAAACATGCGCATAAGAGTGTTTCACACTCGTTGTTTGGCTTATAGATGGCGCTGACTGTCACTCCTACTTCTAAAAAATTCACAGATAAACCCCAAAAAGTGGATGGAGGGAGGGCCGCTGTGATAGCTCAGTGGTTAGAGCATCGAACGCGTAATTCGAAGGTCGTAGGTTCGATTCCTGCTCACAGTTGGTAATTTTTTCATCCACTTTTCTTTCTTCTTATTTACATTCCATTGGTTTTAATAACTTCCCCTGTACATTCCTTGGCATTATTGTCTGTTATATCTCATTAATATTGTGTTAAAACACGAAAAACGAGCCCTTAGGTATACACTTCTTTCCCTTATTTCATTGAACGAGGGTCTCGTACTGGCAGACTTGGTGTGTTTAGGTTGTATAAGAGGGACAATTAATCAGCTGCCCGCTCATAGTAAGTTCACGTGCTACGTGGCGCCAAACATGCGCATAAGAGTGTTTCACACTCGTTGTTTGGCTTATAGATGGCGCTGACTGTCACTCCTACTTCTAAAAAATTCACAGATAAACCCCAAAAAGTGGATGGAGGGAGGGCCGCTGTGATAGCTCAGTGGGTTAGAGCATCGAACGCGTAATTCGAAGGTCGTAGGTTCGATTCCTGCTCACAGTTGGTAATTTTTTCATCCACTTTTCTTTCTTCTTATTTACATTCCATTGGTTTTAATAACTTCCCCTGTACATTCCTTGGCATTATTGTCTGTTATATCTCATTAATATTGTGTTAAAACACGAAAAACGAGCCCTTAGGTATACACTTCTTTCCCTTATTTCATTGAACGAGGGTCTCGTACTGGCAGACTTGGTGTGTTTAGGTTGTATAAGAGGGACAATTAATCAGCTGCCCGCTCATAGTAAGTTCACGTGCTACGTGGCGCCAAACATGCGCATAAGAGTGTTTCACACTCGTTGTTTGGCTTATAGATGGCGCTGACTGTCACTCCTACTTCTAAAAAATTCACAGATAAACCCCAAAAAGTGGATGGAGGGAGGGCCGCTGTGATAGCTCAGTGGTTAGAGCATCGAACGCGTAATTCGAAGGTCGTAGGTTCGATTCCTGCTCACAGTTGGTAATTTTTTCATCCACTTTTCTTTCTTCTTATTTACATTCCATTGGTTTTAATAACTTCCCCTGTACATTCCTTGGCATTATTGTCTGTTATATCTCATTAATATTGTGTTAAAACACGAAAAACGAGCCCTTAGGTATACACTTCTTTCCCTTATTTCATTGAACGAGGGTCTCGTACTGGCAGACTTGGTGTGTTTAGGTTGTATAAGAGGGACAATTAATCAGCTGCCCGCTCATAGTAAGTTCACGTGCTACGTGGCGCCAAACATGCGCATAAGAGTGTTTCACACTCGTTGTTTGGCTTATAGATGGCGCTGACTGTCACTCCTACTTCTAAAAAATTCACAGATAAACCCCAAAAAGTGGATGGAGGGAGGGCCGCTGTGATAGCTCAGTGGTTAGAGCATCGAACGCGTAATTCGAAGGTCGTAGGTTCGATTCCTGCTCACAGTTGGTAATTTTTTCATCCACTTTTCTTTCTTCTTATTTACATTCCATTGGTTTTAATAACTTCCCCTGTACATTCCTTGGCATTATTGTCTGTTATATCTCATTAATATTGTGTTAAAACACGAAAAACGAGCCCTTAGGTATACACTTCTTTCCCTTATTTCATTGAACGAGGGTCTCGTACTGGCAGACTTGGTGTGTTTAGGTTGTATAAGAGGGACAATTAATCAGCTGCCCGCTCATAGTAAGTTCACGTGCTACGTGGCGCCAAACATGCGCATAAGAGTGTTTCACACTCGTTGTTTGGCTTATAGATGGCGCTGACTGTCACTCCTACTTCTAAAAAATTCACAGATAAACCCCAAAAAGTGGATGGAGGGAGGGCCGCTGTGATAGCTCAGTGGTTAGAGCATCGAACGCGTAATTCGAAGGTCGTAGGTTCGATTCCTGCTCACAGTTGGTAATTTTTTTCATCCACTTTTCTTTCTTCTTATTTACATTCCATTGGTTTTAATAACTTCCCCTGTACATTCCTTGGCATTATTGTCTGTTATATCTCATTATTATTGTGTTAAAACACGAAAAACGAGCCCTTAGGTATACACTTCTTTCCCTTATTTCATTGAACGAGGGTCTCGTACTGGCAGACTTGGTGTGTTTAGGTTGTATAAGAGGGACAATTAATCAGCTGCCCGCTCATAGTAAGTTCACGTGCTACGTGGCGCCAAACATGCGCATAAGAGTTTTCACACTCGTTGTTTGGCTTATAGATGGCGCTGACTGTCACTCCTACTTCTAAAAAATTCACAGATAAACCCCAAAAAGTGGATGGAGGGAGGGCCGCTGTGATAGCTCAGTGGTTAGAGCATCGAACGCGTAATTCGAAGGTCGTAGGTTCGATTCCTGCTCACAGTTGGTAATTTTTTCATCCACTTTTCTTTCTTCTTATTTACATTCCATTGGTTTTAATAACTTCCCTGTACATTCCTTGGCATTATTGTCTGTTATATCTCATTAATATTGTGTTAAAACACGAAAAACGAGCCCTTAGGTATACACTTCTTTCCCTATTTCATTGAACGAGGGTCTCGTACTGGCAGACTTGGTGTGTTTAGGTTGTATAAGAGGGGACAATTAATCAGCTGCCCGCTCATAGTAAGTTCACGTGCTACGTGGCGCCAAACATGCGCATAAGAGTGTTTCACACTCGTTGTTTGGCTTATAGATGGCGCTGACTGTCACTCCTACTTCTAAAAAATTCACAGATAAACCCCAAAAAGTGGATGGAGGGAGGGCCGCTGTGATAGCTCAGTGGTTAGAGCATCGAACGCGTAATTCGAAGGTCGTAGGTTCGATTCCTGCTCACAGTTGGTAATTTTTTCATCCACTTTCTTTCTTCTTATTTACATTCCATTGGTTTTAATAACTTCCCCTGTACATTCCTTGGCATTATTGTCTGTTATATCTCATTAATATTGTGTTAAAACACGAAAAACGAGCCCTTAGGTATACACTTCTTTCCCTTATATATATATATATATAATATATATATTATATATATATTCTGGAAGCGTCCATGATTATCCTGTCGGTGGTGGGCTTCCGCGCAACAGATCATAAGTTTCGAGCCGACTATATACCGGCAGAGATTTTCGTTTTGAGTTTATGCGGCCCTTTAATGCTATAATTTCATTATGTATTTTGTCTTGCACAACAGATGGGCAAACACTTCAATGTTGTATATGCATAAAATTTTAAAGCGTTCAAAAAGTCAGCGCTTTACAGCACTGTCAGCCTTGTTGTGAGGGAACTGCGTGTGTGTGTGTTGAGAAAAGCTGTTGACAACTTACAGTACCATGTAATCTCCTCCTGTTTATTTCTGTTATGTTTTTTTTTCAGGAGGAACACAGGGAGATGTAAGAAAGCGCACGTCGCTGTGTCAATGAAGCCGAAGAGATGACAGTGTTTCTGTCATCGCTACCGTTTAAAAGCTTTCACCAATCACGGTACTACATCCTCATTTTATTGCGATAGCAATTATATGAAGGCTGTCCGAGAAATTTTTCTATTGCAGTAACCATTAGGTCCTGATTATATATATATATATATATATATATATATATATATATATATATATATATGTATATATATATATATATATATATATATATATATATATATAACAACGTGTGTCGTTGAGAAAGAGAAGCAGGAGGCAACACACTTTCTGCGGGCCCGCTCTTCTTATTCCGAAGATCTGGTGTTGCTTATACTCATGTTGCTGTTGGCATTGTCAGGCAAGTGTAAACAAGTGGTTATATAAAATATCTGCGTCCGGATGTGCGTCTGGTTTACCTCCCTGCCTTTCCTTGCATCTTTATCTCTCTCTCTCTCTGCGACTGTTGACCATACGTCTGTGCACACAACAAGTTTACATATGTTCAGCGTCATCTTGTAATGTTTCACGCAACAAAAAAATACTACACAGTCCCCTTCGCTCCGCATGCTTCGCATATCGTTGGTTCCGAACGTAAGTGGGATCTGCCGAATTCCTACATACATCTTTTACTGCTCTCGTTATGAAAATCTCGGAGGAGCTTGAGCGCCTTTTATGTCGCGCAATGCAAACGTCGCGGTGACTCTGAGACACTCTAGCACCTTGTATGTGCTTTCTCTGCGTGGACGTACGAACACTCAATGCTCACCACCCCCTAAAGACACAAATTCGCTACGACAACCACAAACGAACGGAGTTTATTCCTAGACTTCACTTCGCTTCACTCATTCTCTACAAACATGCCTATGGTTAATTCAGTGAAATGAACTTAATTTTCGCATTAAGCCAAGCCCATCTGTGCGTAAAGAACCCCATGCGATCGTAAATATTAAAGTACGAATGCATACCTTAGCGGGAATAAGGTAGCCTGAGAGAATGGTGTCGTGATTCAGCTTTCGTATGATTCCTGGTACCGCTGGAGTCAACCTAACATAAGCGAGTAAGCGAGGAGCAAAGGTTAGAGACATCGAAATTCTACACAAACACATTGTTGATGCAATACAAAGAAAAGGCAGGCAGTCTGCGGTTCTCGGATACTACAAGAGGCCAATAAGAGCACCTAGCATTTGCTCGTGCATTGACGTGCAGGTTAGCTCATTCGCTGTGCTCAAACACTGGAACGTAGATTGAGGTAACACTTACTTTTGTCATCTTATAACTGCTAAAAGAAAATGTGTCGCGTTCCCCAAGGCCCGCGTTTCATGGAGCGTGAAAATATCGTGAAAAAACTTTTCTCAACACCGGGAGAGGGCTCAGCGCCAACCGTGATGCCAAATAATTATTATGAACGTTTATATTTCTTGTAGTTAATTTACTAAAGAATCCTGCACTCATTATCTATGCCCAGAAGAAAGAATACCGCTTAAGGAATCGTCGCTCAATTCCGAAATAAATCTGCTTGAAAAACCACTTTAAAAAACTTTGTCCACGCTTTTAGCGGGACTGTGACGCCACCTATGTGACAGACATGGACTCAACGCACTAAAGCGAAGAGCGGGTAATTTGAAGTAATTAAAATAGCTGCTTCACTATCTATTGAATTGAGGGATCAATTATTTGCAATCCGCTAATATTCAAATACCATCTAATCCTTTGGTCTTCGCTAGTTTGCTGTATACTTATCGTGGTAGTACAACTTGCTCTCATTGCTCAGCCAAACATTTTTTGTTTCAACTTCTTTGCGCATTCCTAGTATTCTTTTCGTCTTAAAGTGGCTGTTCACAATGTCAGTACCACTGGAATGTCATTATCAACAATACTTAACTGTGTGCTTGCAGTGCGTGCAACGCAACAACTCGACAGCGCGCCCTCTGTTCGTCGTCTTCTTCATCTTCTACTCCACTCCTCAAACCTGTCCGTCCTGCGTGCGCTCTCGCAATGCGCCGCTTTGTCCGGCGTGCAATTCCAAAACTAATGTGCTTGAGAGAGTGGATAGTGCACACTGAGAGATAGAGAGAGCGAAAAGACGCAGGAACATATCAAGGAGCATATAGAGACATAACGTCCAATAAAACATTGAATGAGAATACCCAGAGTTTGAGAAATAGAAAAGAGCTGGCATGAAAAAGACCGTGGAAACGGAACGAGAAAGAAGAGGTGAAATATAGAAAAATAGTACATATAAAAAATACAAAAAAAGTGGGCACAGGAAGAAATGAAAAAAAGAAATAGAAAAATAATCATAGATTATAAAGATTTAAAATAAAGGGAGACAATAGTGGACGAGAGTAACATAAAAACTTAAATCACCCTTAGGCCGCTGTTTCGGGATTGGCAACACTAGTTCTAAGCTGTCTCAACTCTTTTGTTTTGGGTTCTTTTTTTTCATGCAAAAAGAACATGGTACTGTAATCCTGTTAGAATTTACATTCATATGAGCTAGCACGTTGCGTCGTTTTCATTTTCAGCGTTCGGCATTCTCTGAAGATATACGCCATTCAAAAAAAAAAAACAGCTGTGCGACCTACCGCATGCTTTCTTTCACGCAAGCGTTCAGGTAAGGTAAACGGTCGACATGGTCCGGTTGAAAGTCAGTGACATCTTCTGCAAATACAGCGGCAACCTCAGTGCGAGCCTTTACTTGAGCATCTGGGTGCCTTGCCAAGTGCTGCAAACAAGCTGTGACCACTAAAGCAACCTGTAAAAATGATGGAGAACTGCAACCATCAACACATAGGCCATCAAGGCACCTCAGTAAACATTGTGTCATCTCAAATTGTTTTTTACCAGGTTTAGTTAGGAACACCTGCGAAATGCATGCCATCGGTCGTACATACATACGTACGTACATACATACATACATACATACATACATACATACATACTTACATACATACATACATACATACATACATGCATACATACATACATACATACATACATACATACATACATACATACATACATACATACGCGGTTACGCAAAGATATTGCCGATTACCCTGAAGTTTTAGATGCACGACTGTTAAATATTTACAAGAAGTTGATCTTTTTGGGCGTGCCAGCTTTGTTGATACATCAGAAAAAGCTTCGTGAAAGGATTAATTACTCGGGCCTTACTGTTTCGATGCCTCCGAGAATAATGTCTCTGGTAAAGGTCACAGTTTCCGCAAAATTCAGCTGGTCCTCTTGAAGCAGACGGGAAAGGATGGTGCAGGGATTGCTTCTATCACTTGATTCCCAACTTGAGGCGGCCTTTCTGATGTGCCCTGTTATATGCCTGAAAAAGCGGGAAATAAAGTTTCTTGTTCCAGAAGGGAAGTAGGTACAAATTCAGGAACGTTTACATGTGTCCTTTTACTAAAGGTAACGTTAGGGATAATGAAACATTAGCATGGGCTGCATCTGCAGGAATACTTTCATGGAATGAGCAGAGATGACACTATATCGCAATCGCCATTTCTGCGCTGAACATCAAGAAGACAACGAACCTAATAAAATCTAAACTTATTTAGATGTGCGCTTTGCTTTATGATACAAAACAAAATTCAGTGGTGCCTATTAAAATATGACACAATTGAATTCCTCGTAAATACCCACAAAATACTATAGAAGACTATACTATACAAATACTATGGAATATGATTCGCGCTGTTCAATGTCCACATACGGAAATGTTCCTATTCTGCAACTCCAGAAGACTAAAACTATTGTGAGAGTTATGCTTAGTGCACATGCCTCACATGAGAGAAAAGGCAGCTTTAGTATTCTGGATATGCATAAACAAGCTATAGAAAAAAACTCAACCACTTGACTCGAAGTGCCAAATCTTATCAGGACAGTATCCTACAAAACAATCTCGAAGTTTCTCAACATTTGTGGCACGGCCTGCAGTGATCCGTGGCAACATTTTTTTTCTGCTCGCGTGTTGCCAAATCACACACACACACACACGCACACACACACAAACCTTTATGCAGTTGCACTCAGAAACAACGTTTCAAGAAATGTGGAGCAGCAAGTCACCTATTCTTTAGCGACGGAATTAAGGTGTCTGTATTTGGGGAGCTGTGTGTAAAAAATATTATGTGGTATCAAAATCCGCTTGGGATGACACACCAGAGTAGAAGCATGCAGGACAAAATCTGCCTGTGAGCACCGCTGAAGCGTCTGCGTTCTTTCAGCGAGGCTTGGATGCCCTTTCGTTCCCACCGTGCAGCCTCCTAGACCTCATTGGCGGAAAAGGGAGTCTCAATTTGTAATGCAGTGGCGCCCTCGCCCCTCCTCCTTTTTGTTCTCTTTTTCCCACACCACTCTCCCTTGACATCATTTCACACAACCGTCTTAGTGCCGTGGTATATCATAGACAAATATTCTCTCTCCTTTCCGATTCTCCTGCCCTTGACTGCCCTCCCTCACACACTTACTATGATTGCCTGTGTTACACATGGTTTTTCGTGAGCGACACCAAGTGACGATATTATAGTACAGCAGCACATGATGATGGCATACGCCCTCACTCTTCTTATTCGTTCCCACGCTTCTCATTCCCTTGCTATACAAGGTTTGAGACGTACAGGAGACGCACGACCCACGCCTTAAGGAACTTCACCCCTAAAAACAGAAAAAAGTGCTAGACAGCTATCACATGCTTTACCCCCTTACTATCTCTTTCCATCCTCAGGAAACGTCCTTCCCTTCTCTCTTTCTGGGTACAGTTGGCTCTGCTATAAAAGTTCTGCCTAACACCATGCGTAACTATACTATGTTTTATCCTATCCTATCCTTTTCTTCATTTTCAACTTCACTACCTTTTTCCTAATTTTAGTGTACATGGCTGTGCTCTACTTGTTTATGCCTGGCTAATGCCATGCAATGCTATGCGGTCATTTTCTCTCCCTCTTACTAATTTACAAGCTCCTTATCGTCACTTTCCTCCTCCTGGCAATACATGACAATGCTTTGAATGTCTTTTTTTTGCCTGATGACGTACATAGTCATGCTATGCTTTGACATTTCCATTCTTTCTTTTTATGCTCATAAATCACGTATCGTTCGGCTTCACGCTCAGTTCTCTTCCCACCTCTGGCTATGAAAGGCTATAATAAAATGGTGCTATGTAACTGCAACCGATTCATTGTAACTCCCCTACCTAGTGCTGCTCTCAGACCTTTAGGATACTTGAATGAACAAATCTCGTTGTGTTCCGCCTACGGGACGCCATACGTGGCTTTGGTGTGCGTCGCTATCACCTCTCCTTATATCTGTTTGGTGTCGCCCCATGAATTTCTCATCTCCTTGCTATGCTTGTCTACGCTTCGCGTGATTATGCCTGGCCAATGCTATACACAGCAGCTACTCTTTACCATCTCGCTTCTTTTCTTCTAGTGTCCACAACATCCTTTTACTCCTCCTCCACCTACTTCCTTTCCCACACTTGCTACACACGACTATTCTACAATGGTTCTGCGTGCGTGACACCATACATGGCTTTGCTATGCTTTACACTCGTCATTCCTTTTTCTATTCTCACCTTCACTTGCCTTTCCCACCTCCTTGCTACCCAGGCATATGTTTTACATGGTTCCGCCTGCCCAACGTCGTACACGGCTATGCTTTTGCTTTAACGTTTCCTTACCCCTTTCTCATCCTCCTCACCCCACCTGAGCAGCACCATTTATTGTTTTTTTGTTTAGACGTTTCTTCTTTCCATGCTCCTCACCTCGCTAGCCCAACGCAATACATAGCTATGCTTTTGCTTTAGCCTTTCCTTTGATCCTTTCCAACTTCCTCACCTCAACTGACCAACGCCATGCATTGTTATTATTTAGTTAGCCTTTCTTTCTTGCCATGCTTCTCCCCTCCGTGCCCAACGCCATACACGGCTATGCTTTTGCCTTAGCGTTTTCTTCCCTCTTTTCCATCCAATTCACCCCGCCTGAACAACGCCATACATCCTTTTATCTTTAGCCTTTCCTTCTTTCCATGCTCTTCATCCGGCGTGCTCAACGCAATACATGGCAATTACTTTGGTTTAGCCTTTCCATTACTCTAATCCACCCTCCTCACGTCGCCTGCACAAATCAATATACACTGACGAATCGGTTCAGCCAAACAGCTCAACCGGAGCAGTCTTGATAACAAGGTTGGACACGACGAATAAATTCAAGAAATCCCACGCAACAACATCAACGGCAGCAGTTTGGGCAGTCCTTCGTACCTTGTTGGAATTTGTGATTGATCAATTCGCATGGAAATGGACTATGTTGTGCGACTCGAAAGCGGCACTGTAGTCTCTACTATCAGCCTGACGCCGCGGACCACACGAGCAGCTGGTACTAGAGATAGCAGAGGTTATACACCACCTGACTGAGAAAGGGCACCAAATTACATTTCAGTGGTTACCCAGTTACTGCGGAATCATTGGCGATGAATGGGCCGATCAAGCTGCCCGCTCAGCCCACGCAGATCATGAACTACTACTACCACTTTCAAGGACAGATGCTGCACGAAAGCTCCGCTGGCTTGCTTGCCAGCAAACCACACCAGAATGGAATCAACCAAACCTTAAGCATAACCCAACTGTACTCGCTTGACCCTATGCTAAGTCTTCAAGTTCCGTCGAGGCTTTGTCGAGAAGACCAGACCATTTTAGGTAGGTTGTGGTTAGGCGTTGCGTTTACCAACGCCTACGCTTTCTGCATTGGTATGGCTGACACCGCAGCCTGTGGCCACTGTGGCACAAATGAAACCATCCAACATATCCTTTGTGACTGCCTAGAGTATAGTAGACAACGACATTGCCTTCGCAAAGAACTCAGCAAATTAGATAATAAACCTCTGTCACAGGAAAGAATTTTGCAGTATTGACAAGATGCAACTTCACAGGAGAAGGTCGTGAAAGCACTACGGCACTTTTTGCGATCGACCAGCCTTTCTGAACGGTTGTAGCCAGAACGCCCTTCGTATGTGTGTTTTCGTTTTTTCATGAGTGCACGTGCGTTTTTTTCCTCTCTCTACACCCTCTTCCCTGCCCCTATTTCCCCACCCCCAGTGCTGGGTAGCAAACCAGATGCCAATATCAGCCTAACCTTTCGGCCTTCATTTCTCTCTCTCTCTCTTTCTCTTTATTAAAATGTTTTAGTTTTAGCCTTTCCTTTACTTCTTTCCATCTTCCTCGCCTCAACCACCCAACGCAATACATGACAGTGCTTTTGCTTTGGATTTTCCTTTACTCCTGTATGTTCGCCTCACCTCGCATGCCAAACGCAATACATTGTAGTGCTTTTGCTCTAGCTTTTCCTTTACTCCTTCACGTCCTCATCACCTCGCCTGCCCAACGCAATACACAGCAATGCTTTTTAGGGGCGAAGCTCCTTGAAGTGGCACCCGTTCGTCCTTCGTCATAGTCGTAGTGCGTTACCAGTCTTACGCTTTGACCTGCAAGGTAGTGCCGGTGCGAAATTTCTCCTGTGCGTTGTTGAACAATAAAAAATTCGCAGCGTACGCACTAACCAAGAACCCAAATTTTCCTCTCCCTCATTCCCAATTAGCAGCCATTGGCATGTACATTGAGCCCTATCAGACAAAAAAAGTTTTCTAGGTTATACTCGCTGGGCGTAACTTCCTTGGTTTTAGAAAGGTTTAGCGAGCGTTGGGCCGCAGTGCCATGAATACAGTGATAGAGTATATACCATGAACTCGAGATGGTTAAAGGTGGGAAGCAGACATGAAGCGCAAGTCGTAAGAAAGTGTGCGTGTGCCACATTTCGTTTAGTCCTTGGAATGTTTGCTGGATTGCGGTGTATATGCGGAATATATGATGAAAAGATGCGAGATGGCTGTACTTGGAGTGTTGACTAGATGGACGAACGGGCACACAGAAAGATGCATGGACGGATGCAAAAGTGGACTGGAGCCACTTTTCCCGACGTGCGTATGGGGGCTACTGGTAGGCCTATGCCTCGGCAGCACCCGCTGCAGACGCAGATAAAGCGGTCCGACCAATAGAACCGCTTTCTTATAATGTGTCCATGACCTATTTCACCCCTAATTGAAATCTCTTACGAGTATGATTAAATGCTGCCATGTAACGCTCTCACTTAGTTTCTTTCCTTTTAAATGCTGCTTCTCCAGACTATGTTGATACGCTCTTTTGTCAGCTTTGATTGGCGCAGAAAACTCTTGTGACTAGCCCAGACAACTTCGGCGATCACTTTCAAATGACTGCACTACTTAATTTGACAACTCAGTGGAATCTGACAACGTCCGGAACAGGAAGCATCCTGAGAACTTGACGGGGCCGCTGCACAATTGTCGTATAGTATAAGCTGCAAACTGGATGCTACAATTTCTGGTTAACCTCCCTGCCTTTCCCTCATTTTATTATCTCTCTCTCTCTCCCTTCCAGCCGCGTTGTATTCTACTGCACGCGGAACCACTTTACAATGCCCATTTTATTACTGGCATGCTTAGGCACGTCATTCGCAAATCCTGCATTGCGTTAAAACCAATGAGCGCCCCTCCGGTGCATACCACCTCTCATGGCCTTTTTTTAATTCAACCGATGACCTTTGAACATGTATACATGCTGCGCGCTTCTTCAGATAGAACATGTTAGATATTTCCTGTACAAGGTATGATGGAGTAGGGGACATCCTGATATGAAGCAGTAGCAAAACCATCAGTGATCCAAAACAGAATGCAGCATATTGCGATTCTACTTCCGCTGAAAGATCCCGTAAACTGATAACACGAAACAAATTATAAACGTTGAAAAAAAAGTTTCGTTAATATTTTCTTGAAAGAAATAACTCCAGTAATCTATAAATTTCAAAAAAATTCTGCTTACGCCGTGTAGTCATCCATGGCCCGTTGGAATTTTCGCCACATCAAAGTTGGAAAATACCGATAATATGGGAAGCTTTTAGCGAACGCTGACAAGCAGTGAAGTGAGGTCATTATCTCTTCCAACACAGATGCACTTTCTTGTGAAGGCAGTGGACTTACAGGTGATATGGCTCCCAGGCGATGGCCAATACAAATGAGCGTTATGCCTGCAAAAAAGTATTGAATATTCGAAAATAGTCAATACATTTTCGAGCACAGACATATTGCAGCTTTACCACTACTAAGATGCTGCAAAGTTCCTGTTATTCTCATTTGCGTATGAACATTTTCTGCTACTCTATCAGAGCAACATTTCTACGAGGCCAATGATTGTCGCTATTTCAGTGGTGGCGTAGAAGTTCTACATTCTACTTTATTCGCCATACGCGGTGGTCGAGTGACATTGATTATACTTTCAAGCCGAAGTAGTGTGTGGAAATGAGGGAGAGAATAGAGAGAAAAAACCTTTAAGTTTGAAACTCAAGTCCGTGTCTGAGCTCTAGGGTGAGGATTAAACAGTCTGTACAAAGATGGTACGTATATGCTTAATGAGAATTGTCCACGATGAGGTTGTTTCGCTCAGACTCGTGACCCAGGCATTCCATGTATGTTAGAGCGGAGTGATTAACGTTGTGATGTATTGGCTCTGGGCCAGTGCCAATATGTGTGGAATGGTGTCGGTACTGAACCGCACTTTTGGCAATGAGGTGTATTCGGGGCCTGTTGAATTCTGTGCAGTGTAAAGTCATTCGGCAGAAAATATGTTTGTGCTTGCCTCAAGATCACGGTTTCTTTTCTAGAAGAAGCTTCAGGTGTTCTACGAAGCTCTCTTGGTGCTATTCGGGGGGATTTCAAGCGGGCCGCTTGTCTCTTATGGCGTTATGCGCGGTCCATTGTCGGCAGAAAAATATCAGGCCACCCTGAGAAGTATGCGAGAACCAGGGTATCGAGGCCTCAGTATGAGTCCGGGAGTTGCCCAAGAAAGAAAAGTGACCTGGTGTCCACTCTAGGTGGACGAATATAGCGGGATTATGAGGTCCATCAGTATTTAGGCTGTACTAAACGATGCGCTAACGCAGTGTTTCTCAAATGAGGTTTCGAGGACCTCACAGAATACAGGAAACGCACCATGCCCAGCGACAGTGATACCTTCAAATCCCCGATCAGGACTACCTTGAATCCAATCTGGTGTGTTCGTTCCGTGAAACTGTGGACTATTACCAATTCGATCACAGAATTTATCCACGCCTATTCAAGAGAGAGAGAGAGATAAAGATGCAAGGAAAGGCAGGGAGGTTAACCAGACGCACATCCGGTTTGCTACCATGCACCGGGGAAGGGATAAAGGGGAGAAAAGAGGTTGCAGAAAGATGAGAAGGTACACACAATCACGAGCACACTCGGGGAGCACACACAGTTTACAGGCGGTCACTCAGGTTTGTTGACTTAAGGTAAAGTAGCAGTGCTTTAGTTGCTTTCTGCGCAACTGAGACAGATGCCCAAGGTCCTAGTATCTTCTGCACACAAAATGGTCCGGGGTCAAGTCGATTCAAAACCATCCGTAGCTGGCATCGCTGTGTGTCGTAGCAAGCGCAGCTGCACAGGACGTGTTCGATGGTCTCTTCATCTCCGCAGTAGTCACATGTAGGAGTGTCTGCCATACCAATGCGAAAGGAGTACGCCTTTGTGAATGCAACACCCAACCAAAGGCGGCATAACAGTGTCGCATCGGAGCGGGAAAGGTGTGATGGTAGCTTTAGCTTGAGCGAAGGATCCAGTTCATAAAATTGACACCTTTGGAAGGTGGTAGACGACCAGAACGTGCGTGTGAGATCTCGAGCCAGCAGGTAAAGTTGTCTTGCTGCATCATTCCTTGATAGAGGAATCGGGACTATACGGGTTTCTTCATGAGCTGAGCGGGCTGCATCATCGGCTAATTGATTTCCGGTAATACCAATATGTCCAGGCAGCCATTGATATATAATATCATGCCCTCGTGCTAGAGCTTCATGATGGCAATGTCTTATTTCTTCTACCAGTTGGTCATGGCTCCTCCTACGCATGGTAGACTGCAAACTCTGAAGCGCTGCCTTCGAATCACAGAATATGACCCATTTTCCTGGACGTTCTTGAACGAGATATTGTAAAGCAGCCCTTATAGCAGCAAGCTCTGATGCCGTAGATGTAGTCATATGCGACAACTTAAACTTGATTGTCATTTCTGCAGCCGGAATTACAGCGGCATTAATACCACTTTTGAAATCGGGAAAATCACCATTGGACTTGACAGCGTATCGCCCTATTGCCCTCGCAAGCTGCCTCGGAAAAGTGATGGAAAGAATGGTTCTATTTCGTCTCGAGTAGTACTTGGAACGATACACCAAATACCCTTCTTGCATGGCAGGCTTTCGTCGGGGCCGTTCCTCCATTGACTGTGTCATTGATTTATCGACATTTGTTCAACAAGAAAAAAGTCGCAAGCGCATATCAGTGGCACTCTTTCTTGACGTGAAGGGTGCATATGATAATGTAGCTCACGATTCCATCCTCACTTCTCTCGCAGCAATGGGCATTGGTGGACGAATGTTTCAATGGATAAAAGACTATATAACTGGCAGGGGTTTCTTTGTGCAAACAGATGAGGGTAAAACTGCTGAACATTACACCTACTGCGGAGTACCTCAGGGAGGTGTTTTAAGCCCCACATTGTTCAATGTGGCCCTCATTGGTCTGGTGAAGGTTCTGCCAAAGTCGGTGTGCCTATCCATATACGCCGATGATATTTGCCTCTGGAGTGCTGCAGTTACTCGCCCTCAGGTGCGTGCACGAATACAGCGGGCAGCAACCCTCACAACAGCCTACCTTCAGAAACAAGGCCTAAATATATCAACTGTGAAGTGCGCGTTGATGGCGTTTACACGCAAACCAATGACGCCATACCCTGTTTACATCAATGGGCAGAGTGTCAAATATGCACGGACGCATCGTTTCCTGGGCATAATTATCGACAGAAGTCTTTCGTGGAGCCCACATTGTGCGTACTTGAAGAAGAGACTGCTATCTATTGTGCATATCATGAAATTCTTGTGCGGTAAAGCATGGGGAACTTCTGTGGCCTCCATGCTACAGATGTACAGGGCCCTATTTCTGGGTCTATTGCGCTACAGCTTGCCGGTGCTGACTAACACTTGCAAATCGAATACTCAATCATTGGAGAGTTTGCAGGGTCAGGCACTGCGTATCTGCCTAGGACTGCCCCGATGCGCTTCTACTTATGCCACAATCATGCTTGCCAAAGACCATCCGGTCAGGACATATATAGTTGTGGATTGCCTCAGAGCGCACATTCGACATGCTAGCCGTGTCCCCGACCACCACTTGGCCCCTCTACCTTCCGGAAGACCACGTGCTACGTTTTCAGACGTCATAGCCAAGCACTTAAACAGCATTCCATCAGGATATACGCCAGCTGCGAGAACGGCATGCCCTTTGTGGTGCCTCGACCAGCCGCAAGTACGTCTAGAAATTCCGGGTATCAAAAAGAAAAGCAGTCACTCCAGAGTAGCATTGAAGCAAGCAACACTGCTATTATTACATGAGTTGTACTTAGACCGAACGCAGATATACACTGATGGGTCCGTCTCATCCAGCAGCTCATCAGGTGCCACGCCTATTCAAAGGCCTAAATAAAGCAGGGGAGCTCGTATGCTTCACTGCGTAACATTTGCAAATCGTGGAGGTGCAGAAGTATGCATCTCTTTATTCCTACGGTGGCTGCAAATCTCGTGTCGCAGATATCGGTGATATATATATAGCCGTATGCACGGGTTGGGGTGGGGGGTCAATCAGGGTGAGAGTTGGGGGTAGCAAGCCACCCTCATACATTAACATGTTACGAAAAGGGGCGCGCGGTGACAAACCGAGCACATGCTTAAGATTTATGCCTTGTTCTTTGTCAGGTATATTTAAATGTCAACTATTTCACAGTGCATAATAAGGTAACGATGACCCATTTTTTCTGACAGCGTATTTTCACCAGTGTAAATATGGTCCTCGAAGCGTCAATGAATTATGAACAATGTGTCTAAGGTGAATCATATAGTTGAAAGTTCTTGCGATTTCTAACTCTTCAGTATAATCTTGCCAGCCCATTCTTTGCGCCTGTTGTTCGAAGCTCGAAGCTAAGAAAACATTTCTCACAATGATTTCAAATGGACGTATCACTTTTAATTATGACGGCAAGCACTGTGACGCCTTACTGAATTTGGTAATCCAAGTTGACACTCGGTGAAATGCCCCCCCCGTTTCCCGAAATCTCTGCAGCTTTTTGAGTCTCCTCTCGTGCATTTAGGTGACGGGGGAATGGAGTAGAATTTTCTTTTCATTTGCATAGGAATACGTACTAAAAGCTCAAAAACAGAAAGAGAGATAGAAAGAGAGAGAGAGAGAGATTGTACGAAGAAAGGCAGGGAGGTTAACCGCAAAGCACTATCTGGTTTGCTACCTTCCACTGAGAATGTGGGAATGGGAGATAGAAAAGTAATGAAAAGAGAATGATAGAAATAGAGTGGGAGGGAAGCGAAAATACACACACACACTAGAATGTCAAAAGCGTTCGACGAGGGGAGTCGATTGCAGAAACTTTAGTAGGGCCTTCGTCGCTTTTTGGTGTGAAGCTCGGTCTTTCCGGCATTCCAAAATTAATTTTTCGGAAAGCGGCTGGTCGTCAAGGCATCCAAACACTGCTGACATGGACTATTTCTTATAGTTGTACTGAGGGCACAGACACAAAATATGTTCGATGGTTTTGTCAGCACCGCAATGGTCACACGGAGAAATGTCTTCCCAGCCTATGCGGAAAGCAAATGCGTTTATGTAAGACACCCCAATCCACATGCGTAAGAAAACAGTTGTCTCAGACCTTGATAACTCAGATGAAGAGGAAAGTTGTTGGTATTGATTGATTGATTGATATGTGGGGTTTAACGTCCCAAAACCACCATATGATTATGAGAGACGCCATAGTGGAGGGCTCCGGAAATTTTGACCACGTGGGGTTCTTTAACGTGCGCCCAAATCTGAGCACACGGGCCTACAACGTTTCCGCCTCCATCGGAAACGCAGCCGCCGCAGCCGGGATTTGATCCCGCGACCTGCGGGTCAGCAGCCGAGTACCTTAGCCACTAGACCACCGCGGCGGGGCTGTAGGTATTGATCCATACGGTGAAGATGGGTGTGTGAAAATCCGCGCGTGTTTCACAGAGACCTGACGACATCGTTCGCGAGAGTATTATTCCTTGCTGGTGCGTCGCTTTTTGACAATAGAATGGAATCTATGATGCCGTTTTTGTGAGCGTTCTTTGCTGCATCGTCGTCATGTTAGCTATCGGCGATTCCGTAGTGGCCTGGTAATCATTGAAAAGTTACATTATTTTTTTCTGTAGTACTTAATAATACAACTGTCATGTTTTCAGCACCAATTGGTCATGAGGTCCATGACGTAGCGTGATTCGAGTACAATACAGAGGTGGCTTTGAATCGGTGAAAATGCACCATTTTAAAGGTGCTTCTTGATCAATCTGGCGGGGTGCACAACGGTGGGCTGCAAGCTCTGCGGCTATCGATGTTGTTTTGTGAGTCGTTTGAAATTGGATGGTTTCAGCGTTTGCTGGGAATATCACAGCTCCTGCAGATCCCCAACGTTTGTCGAACCATCTGTACAAATTTTAACGTGATGTTTGTATTCTTCGTGCAGCATAAGTAGAGTCAGCTGCTTCAAAGCTGTGTCGAGAGAGCCGCCTTTATCGAATTCCTGGCACTGGCAAGCGTAGGTTCAGACAGTTCAACACCAAGGGGGTATTCGGATACGTTCCGGAAGTGTGTAACCTGACGGAAGGTACTCATGGTAACTCAACACTCTTTTAGAGAAGGAGGCACTCTTTCGGTCTTCTGGAAGCGAAGCTAATTGGTGGGCAGTGGCGTTCGAAGCATCTCTAGACTAATGTGCACTGAGGCCGGATGATCTTTAGCGATTGCGATGGTCTCCGCTTTGGACATGCAGCGTGGTAGTTCAAGACAAAGCCTGAGTGCCTGACCCTGGGCACCTTCAATTATTCGTATGCTACTTTTGCAGGTGTTCGTCAAAAGAGGCAAGCTGTACTGCAGGTACCCCAGGAACAATGTCCTGTATAGCTGCAACATTGCGTGTACTGACATGCCCACTCTTTTCCTCCGAGGAAGTTGAAAAGTTCGGCAATGGCTGTTAGGCGCTTTTTTTAAAGTGGTCACACGGGGTCTCCAGCAAAGATTTCAATCATTGGTGACTCCCCAAAACATGTGTGTGCTGGTGTAGCTGACAATTTGTCCATCATGGTGACGGATAATGACGTGATTGCCTTCCACGTGAAAGCAACCAGCTCCAATTAGTCTGAAGAAATCTTGCGGATTTGTTCTCTTAGGTACGCCAAAATAGAGTTTGGTGCTTTCTGAAGTGTCGCACGTATCTGTGGGCGTGTTGCACCAGATGTACAAACTCCAACATTGTCTGCATAGATATATATCTGCACAGACTCTGCTATAGTTTCCACGAGGCCGATCATAACAAGACTACATAGTGTGGGGCTCAATACACCACGTTGGGGAACACCAAAGTATATGTATTGTTCAGATGCCAGCCCATCATCAGTTTCCTTAAACAATGATCTCCCATGAAGGTAGCAGAAGATCCAGCGGTACACTCGCCACCCAAGTCAACTAGCAGACTCAAGGGCGTGAAGTATGGCTTCGCGAGCGTGTCGGCCATGACATCTGGATATGTTCTGCAGCTTTCTAAGAACCACTCGAACCTGGCAAGTATCATTCTCGCCATCAATTGCCCACGCAACTAGCCACTATTGGTGGGTATGATGTCAGTTCTAGAGGCGATCTTGTAGGTTTGAGAATTGGGACCAAACGGCGTGTTTTCTATTCTCTGCAAAGAGCTCCAGCTCGCCAAAACTCAATAAACTCGTCCAGTAAAGCACTGCGTGTGCAATAACCGAGTTGGAACAGTAGACGGTATGATATACCATCAGGTCCGGGCGACGACGATCGGTTACACGAAGCAAGAGCGGCGTGAGCCTTTCCATTCAAAAAGGTAGGTCCATGCACGGATCAAGGGAGTGTGGTGCGTTATCAGCAGTAAGGACTCCTGTGCATAGTCATGGGCTTGCAATCTTCCTACAAAAATCTTCCGCTTTTTCGAAGTTTTTTCTATTTTGTAAAAGTGCCAAGGCTTTTATTGGGAAACGTTCGGGAAATGTGCGTAGGCCTCGCACGGTTTGCCATATTTGAAAGTGTGGTTTGCGAGGGTCTAGAGAATCGCAAAACTTCGCCCACCGTTGGAACTCCAGTTTATCGATACGACGCTGGATCTTATTTTACATGCGCCTTGCTATGCGTAGATCTTCAATGAACTTTGTGCACCAATATTTGCACTCCGCACGCCGGCGAATCGCGCAAAGTCGCTCTAATTCCTCGTCCATTTCCGAGAGCCTTGAAGAGCACGTCAGCGTGCACATCACACTCTGCGCTGCTTCTTTGATCGCTTGCTCAACGCCAGAAAATAAGCTTTTTGCACATGCGTCTTCTACGTTGGTTGTGAATACAGACAAAACGATCCTCCGGATGGTTTTCGGCGGTTGACCACTGGCGAAGCGTTTGATGTTGAGATAACTAGGGATGTGTTCGCTACCATGCGTCTCGATGTCTAAAAACTACTTGACGCTTGTGGCGAAGCGACGGCGCACAAAGGTCAGGTCCAAGCAGCTGCTGTACATCGACCCTCGTAGGAATGTAGGGCTCCCATCATTAAGTAAAAAAAGTTAATGGGTCGATACAGATGAAGCCAGTTTCCCGCCCGTGGCATTGAATATTGAGTTTCCCCAGTTTGGGTGGTGGTTGTTGAAGTTCCCTGTAATTATCCATAGATACAGTACGCTCGCAGGTATGTCATCCAGTGTTTTTTGATCAAAATGAGCTGAAGGGGAAAGCTAAACGCACACTAATGTGAAGGTGAGGGTTTTTCGTTTCACAGTCAGATAAACATACTGGTTCTTGTCATGAGGTAGCACAGGATGACTAATGTAGGTAAGCTCGCGACAAATGTACACAAGGACCTTGCTGCTTTTGTTTGAGGTTTGGGACAGAATTGATACGTATATTGATAGTCTAATTGGGTTTGTTAAATTTGGTTCACAAATCGCGATGATTGGGAAACAATTCAGGAACACGTTCTGACGAAAATCAGAAATCCTTGATCTAAGTCCTCCTGCGTTCTTCTGGATAACTAATGCTTCTCTGACCTCTTGGCGGAACGATTTTCGATCTCCTAGCTGCCATGGCTCTAGTGAGGCAAGTGAGGACTGAGCTCAACGCGTCCATCACCTGTAGGCCTCTTCGAGCAGCAGGAGTTCCTAGGCTTCTCAGCAGGTCTGCCAAGACAGCGACCAGGGATTGTAGCATCGGGATAATCGATCGAACTACCATTGACGCATCCTCAACGGAAGTAGGCTCGCAGGAAGTTGTATGGCGGGGAGGCATGAGAGGAGGCTCCTTCGCAGGCTGCGTACGTGGAAGTGTAGGCCAGTCATCCGCAGAAATGGGCTTGTCAACCTCATTTCGCTTCGTGCTTACTGTTATATTGGTGTTCCAATAAGATGGGTTACGCGCGATATCCTGTATTGCACGTATACGATGGCTGCATAGGCACCATACCCTTTCAGCAGCTTCCCTTTGCGATGAATTGTCTCTGAGGACTTGCTTGATAATGGCGATTTCTTTCTTTATCCGCTGGCATTCCTTGGAGGCAGCATCATGGGAACCATGATAGTTTTCGCACTTCACACTTGTTGCCCGACATGCGTATGCAGTGTGGGGCTCAGCGCATCGTGGGCATACTGTGGTGTTCGTGCATACACCATTGACATGTCCAATTTGCACGTAATTATGGCACCGAAGAGGTTTAGGAACAAATGCTGAACAGCAAGCCCTAAATGTCCCACGTGGACGTGTCATGGAATAGAATCTCTTTGGACATTATCTTTACACAGCGGGTTTTTCGAGGCGAAGTAAATTTGTGGTGACAGCTTGCTCGTTTGCTTGTTTTATAAAAATTGGAAGATCCGAGCTCGCTATGTCAGAATGAATGTCATTGATTACTCCCGCCATGCAGGTATCATCCATAGGAATTATCGGTCGGACGTTGATGTCTGCGAAATCTGATAATCTGCGTAGCTTGTCCAAGGCACTGGCAGGCATAGTGTGTATACAGCAAGAATATTCTTGCGCGGGTTCAAACAGATATCCTAATTTCGTTTGGTGCAACCCCCTCATAGTTCACAGAGAGAGCTTGCCTGTTTAATGCTCGAAGGCTAATGGAGGGGCCTTCGGGCACAAGCAAGATAGTGTGCGGCCAGCGTTCTTTTGACTTCCCAGTTAATGTCCCGGCTGATGAAGATGGCTTGACGACTCTTCGTTTGGCCTTCCTGCTTCTCACGGTCTCGAAGCTGTCATCCGAAGAGTCGTCGCCAGAAGCCAAGTACAGTTGCGTGTCCTCGCTGGCGTTCGAGCAGGTGCTTCGATTCAAAAGTTCAAAAAGAGAAGCTTTATTGTACGTGTTACTTGTATATAAACAAACGAAGCAAACAACGCAAATACGAACAGTATATACAAAATAGTGTTTAATAGGCCGAGATAACTGTGAAACAGAAAAGATGTAGTCCTCCATGTTCAGTCTTAATACTGCTTGTATTACTGGTAACCATCACCGCTGCATGTATGTTGCTAGAAATTCTAATAAAAGTTTGCCCAAATATTAGGATAAGCACTCGGCTTCTTCTGCTTGCAGTGCTTCCAGATTATACTCAAGTGTGTTTAACAAGATATTGAGACCAATTAAAAGACAAGAAGCACGCTAGTGATTGCGAGTATTGCTTACTTTCTAGGGCCCATCGGCGCATAAAATAAAAGCAGTCGGGTATTTCTCCTCGCTGGTCAGTCAAGTCATCGATTATGTCGACCGCATCTTGGGCAACGGAGTTCAAGGCCGACACATACGACGAAGCGGCTTGGTTCCTGAGCACATGTTCTTGCGTAGCGCAGCGCAGTCGGCTCCACTTTTCACCTTGGCTGCCAAAATAGAATGAAAACAATAATACCAGGAGTGAAGAGAAGCAGCCTGCAGCAAGCATTGTTTTATATAGCCTAGAGTATATCTAGCTTGCGGAATACTACAGCCTGAGAATCATTGCTTCTGTACACTTTGCGTTATCGTTTGATCCGTCAGAACAGTTCAATACAAAACATTCATTGTTTTGTGCGAACAGATTATGGCTAGACCACGTGTAGTAGAAAACACAGTATACGTTGGAAGCCACAAATAATATGATAAAACCACTAACGAATACGAGTTCAACATTACAGCGTCAATATCTTGCCTATAGCTGCAATCTATTAACAAAACGGCATAATACATGCGGAAAACAACATGCTGATGTATTCTGGAAACGCGCAGCGTTCGCTAAAATACATACGTAAACAAATAGGTAGAACAGAAATTTTAAAGCTTCACAAGCCGAGTTGTTTGTTCGCCGCGGCTAATAAGAGGCAGCGGTGCATAGCTACTGACCAAAAGGTCACAGGTTCCATCCCGTGGCCGCTGTTTTTGCAATCAGTGGATGCGCAAAGCTTGAGGCAAGTGTACTCTGCGATGTCAGTCCCCGTTAAAAAACGCCGGATGGTCCAAATTTCTAGTACACACCCCTACAGAGTATCTCATGAAGAAATGTAGTTTGGGACACATCATCCCAGATAATATTTAAAGTGCAAGCTGAGTAGCTTGATCACTTGCACTTAGTTACCATATATTGTTTGGAGAGTTTAGAAATAGCCAAAACATACGGCCTCAAATTCTTTTCGTTTGGTTATTGATGGGATTTGTTAGAAAATAACACCTTAAGGAAGAAAAGCACCCAGTTTCAATATTCTGTCATGTAAATTAGAGTGTTATTTCAACCTACATATTGTGAAAATTTAAAAAAATAACTATTGGTAAACAATGTATCATGTATAGAATACTGTGAATCAGTGTTTAAAATGTTCCGATTCTAGATGAGAGCACGTGAGTGAACGAATTATGGTTACACAATGTCAAGAGAAGCTTGTCTGACGTGCTTTGTATGAGCACTACAGCACACCTTCCTCGTTCAAACTAATCTGAAGCCTATTACCACGGGCTCCTCTTGCCCAATTACGAAGAATCCGGCAGCTAAGCTTCCAAAATCTTTAGGTTTATGTCTCGTGTTACTAACACTGCGTCCTAAAACAACTATAATTTCACGTAACTGCGTTAAGAACTGAAAGTAGCATTTTATCTTTCAACGTAGTTTACTCTGTTGCATACTTTTCTTCTTGATAGCATTAAAAGTAGTACGTACAGGTGAAGAATGCTGGCATCAGCGTCATCCTTGGGCACCTTGTCCCTATAGTGCTTCAAAGCGGCCATTCCGATTCGAAAAGGCGCCTCCCCTTCCTCCTGGAAGACTGTGTGAAAATCTCTCGGGCTGAACAGGTGTACAACCATGTAGCGTCCGGCGAATTTCTCTCTCACGATGGGACCATACTTCTGGAACAAATGGGCGCCAGCCTCGCATATTTCCTCTCTCGTACTCAACCCTGCAGAGGAAAAAAAAACAGTCGCCCAACTCTGGAATTAAGTTTCGCATTGTTCAGTTCTTTGCGCTCTGCAAGAGCAGTCGTAGGTATAGTTAAGTTAACCCTGTAGGGTTAACATGGTTTTCCGACGCTGCACTCCACGGAGCCGCAGCGCATCCGGCGCTACCGTTCGAGTTGAAGCAGTGCAGGTGCCCACTAGTTTGCCCCTAAATGTGTATAAAGTATAGACCCAAAAAAGCAGCTAAGGTGTATCGGGGTAGTACACTATAGGAAACCTTGGTCTGGAGTGCCTATGGAAGCTGCCTCGTATGGCTCTTGAGCCAGAATCAGAATGGTGAGCAGTACATCGATTTTCATGAGCTTTGCTTTTTTTTGCTCCGTGTGGCCGGCAGCCGCTTTCGATATGGCAGTCAAGAAATCGAAACACGTACTGGGATAGGTAAAACGAACAAAGGAAGTGCCTCCAACGGGCTGGCCGAAGTTTCGATAGGAGCATCTGTCAGAGCTATCTTTGTCAAAAACAAAGATAGTGCTTTTTTTGTCCCAAGACGAAATGCTGAAAACCCCCTTGAGCATTCTTGACTCAGCTCAACCATCTCTCGAGGTTCTCAACTAGTGGTTTTCTTATCAGAAAAGAAGGCCGAAACCCTACAATGGTTCAAGTCACAAGTTCATTTGAAGCTACAAGAAAGAAGAATAGGCAAATCCATGCACTCGGCCACCACTCCCATAGCGGCTGAATGTTGGAAATGACAGTGTTACCTTTAGGGCAGGAAATTGTTACCTTTAGTGTTACAATAGGGCAGGAAAGTATATGATGGCGGCTACTACGGAGCCGTGCACCGCAGCGCTAAAGCAGACGACGCGAAGTACTTCGCGTTGGTGTATATGCACATGGACCGTTGCGCTTCGGTGCATAACGGCGCCTGTTGCGCTAGATCTGAGCGGAATGTTCCCCGGCTAAACCGTGTTCACTCGAGGAAGAGCTGGTACTGTATTTGAATTTCGATGAGCTTGTACACCTGCACAGTGGGACCTGTACAGTCAAATATGGTTGATCTCAATTCACAAAGAGGGGGTGTACACCCTTTCAGTGGTTGTATGTTTTTATTTTCGTAATTGCTTATGTAAAATCGAAAAAAATAAAGTATCTGTCCTTAAAGAGGCTGAGAGAAACAGTGCATAATATAGCTGACCGAGACTTCATGTCGCTGTTTCTCGCTAGCTGCATACGGCAGAATAAACTTGCACTAATTCAACACAAACGCGCCAAATCATGAAACGCGCTGACCGAAATCATTCCACCCGCTTTAATGTGCATCATACGGAGCTCTTTGATCAAGCCAATATAATTGAAAAATTGTGTCAAAAACCACGAACTTTGGAAGTCAGTTCGTGAAGCAGTGAGTGACTGGCAAGGTACGTGGAATATTTTCCTTTGGGTAAAGACTCACGAAGAGCATCGACGTCTCGTTGTAAATTGAGTAGATGTGCGCATGTCACTGGCTGGTCGGGCACGCCAAATACACGATCTGTAAAGGTCATGACGCCAGCTGATGGTAGGCGTAGGCCCGCAGTTTCAATGGAGGTGAAGTTTATTAGACCCGTCGTGTGCTTAGGTTTACGTCTCTGTTGAAGAATCCCACGGGGTTAAAATTTCCGTAGCCACCCTATAATGCGTCTCTCATAACTATAGTGGTTTTGGTCCATAATTATTATTTCTGCCATCTGCTTAGCCCCCGAAGAAGACGAAGAAGTGTGTTTTGAATAGGAGCTGCTTCTGCTAACTCCGGCGTATTTCAGTTGTAATTTAAGTTTGTTGATCAGTTTCCGCTGCTCCCTTGGAGGGGATGGAAGTAGACAACCCCGGGCGCCTGCCGGCACCAGCGGCGTCAGCGGCGACCGCCTCCAGGAAGCGGATGGGACAAGCGAGCGACAGCGACAGTGAAGATACTCATGCTTACTATCTCAGCAGTGAGGACTTCTCAGATGACGGTTTCCAACCTGTGCTGAGCCGCAAGGCGAAGAGAAGGAACATGAGGACATCCTCATCCTCAACTATTCAAACTGTAAGTGAAGCGCCAAAATCGAACACTTATACCATCCTGTTTCTGCCTGCACTTCCTACCGTCAGCATGAAACGCCTTAACAGACAGTCTGTGTCGAGGTCTCTGGAAACGCTCGTGCCAAATGAGATCACGGACATAAGAGTGAACGCCAGAAAGAATATACTGGCTGTGGACGTTTTGCACGCAAGTGCGTTGGGCGTTCTGCGCAGTGTAACTGACTTGGACGGCAACCAGGTGCGCTCTCATGTTCCCTTGGGATGTGATGTAGTAACCGGCGTGATCTACGACATTGATGTCGCTATTTCCAATAAGGACTTACAACTTCTTGTCAAGTCAACAACAGATACTCCAATTGTTGATGTCACCCGGCTAGGCAAGTCTCGCTGTGCGAAGATTGCGTTTAAGAGCACATCACTCCCCTCTCATGTGAAGGTGGGGTACTTCAGACATGCTGTGCGGCCTTTCATTCCAAAGCCTCTCCAGTGCCGTAAATGCATGAAACTTGGACATGTGAGCAGCGTCTGCGAAAATTCGGTGGTATGCCACCGCTGCGCCGAGCACCATGAAGCGGATAAGTGCGTCGCAACTGTCAAGAAATGCTCTAATTGCAATGGATCCCATGAAGCCACATCGAAGGACTGCCCGCGGATTCAGAAGGAAATTGCCATCTTGAAGGAGATGGTGCGCGATCACTCATCTCATCGAGAAGCCGCAGCTAAAGTCAGAAGGCGTCGTTCACGTCGACGTCGGTCTTCGAGGACGCCCGCTACCTCCTCGACACGTTTGCGTGATCCCTCATCAGTACCACCTCCTTTGCCTCCCAGACCACATGCCGCGGGAAAGGCTGTAAAGGACAAAGCCACTGAGCATACCCTAACTGCGACAGAGTGGCCTGCACTTCAAAGGGAAGCAGCATCAAGCGAACCGAAGGAGCTTCATGACGGCCAGTCCGCGCTCCCGGTTCGAGATCTTTCCAACCAAGACAGGCAAGTGACTGCAATCGTCCCGGTTCGAGATCTTTCCAATCAAGACAGGCAAGTGGCTGCAATCGTGCAATCATTAATTGCCACGATTCGCACGCTACTGAGCAGCATACAATCTCCATCTGCTAAGAGTGCACTGCAAATACTGGATGCACTGAATCCAGTTCTTGCTAACTTCGTATAAGCACAATGGCTCAACAAAATCTCCACTTCCGCACTGAAGTTAAAAGTGCGTCGATTTTTCAGTGGAATGCCAGAGGCATGAAGTCCCGTATCTCGGACTTGCGCCAATTTGTTCGGGCCAATCAATTCCCTATACTTGTCATATGTGAACCAAACGTGTCAACGCCTTATAGATTGTCCGGTTATGAAGCTTTTTGTTCAGCCGCTTGCGAAGAACGAAGCAAAGTAATTGTTTACATTCGCACAGACTTTACTTATCTTTCGCACCCAATAAGTTCAAATGACGACAATCAGTACGTGTGTCTTCGTGTGAAAAAGAATGCAGTTTCGTTCACGCTTATTGGTGGATATATATCTCCGTCATCGCGATTTGACTGCGACAGATTAAAAGACATCCTAATGAGAACCGATGGGCCTTGGATCATCACCGGTGACTTCAACGCCCATCACATGCTTTGGGGAAGCACTAGGATGAATGCCAGGGGCCGGAACATTGTTAAATTCGCTTCCGATTACGACCTTTCCATCATGAACGATGGTACCACAACATATCTGCGGGGTCTCACGTATGGCAGTTGCCTTGACCTGACATTGGTGTCACGGTGCTTCTCTCACAAAGTTAAGTGGTTTTGCGATATTGAGACTCATGGGAGTGATCACATACCCACCTTCGTGACGATCGATGGTATCATAAAAAATTTCTCATCCGGTGTTGCAATTGGCACTGACTGGTCGATGTTTGCATTGCGTGTTGAGAACCCTTGCCAAGAAGGCCTCGGCTGCAGCCTGGAAAATACCATAGTGGAAGCTATGCAAGCGTCCAAATGTAAATTACCATTTTCGTCTAAAGTAACACAGTTTGACATCGAACTGGAAAAATTACGAGCTATACAAAGGCGTGCAGAACGACGATACAGACGCACAAGATCAATTTACGATCTGAGGGAAGCAAGGCGGCTCCAGAAAAAGATTCAACGACGCATTTACAAACTGGAGAGCGAACGCTGGAAAGCATTCTGCGAATCTCTAGACCCTCATAAACCGCTGTCACACATCTGGAGAACAGTTCGTGGTCTTCGCTCCTCTCCACAACAACGGCACCCTTTTAAAGCTTTGGCACTCCATCAGGGAAAAACAGAACTCGAGGTGGCTGAAGAATTTTGCACGAGAGTTGCCGGGAATATTGTGAACGAGAGCATCGACGCCGTGATCGTTCCTGAGACGCGATTACCAGAAATGGACATTCCGTTCACCATGGAAGAACTGGAAGGTGCGTTAGTCGCTTCTAAGCGCATGTCATCGCCAGGTCCTGATGGTATTACTTATAGTGCGTTGGGACACCTTGGACAAAAAGCTAGAAAAGAACTTTTAACATGCTTCAACAACTCCTGGCACAGCGGCAGTGTGCCCCGAGAATGGAAAATTAGTCGATTAATACCACTTTTGAAATCGGGAAAATCACCATTGGACTTGACAGCGTATCGCCCTATTGCCCTCGCAAGCTGCCTCGGAAAAGTGATGGAAAGAATGGTTCTATTTCGTCTGGAGTGGTACTTGGAACGATACACCAAATACCCTTCTTGCATGGCAGGCTTTCGTCGGGGCCGCTCCTCCATTGACTGTGTCCTTGATTTATCGACATTTGTTCAACAAGAAAAAAGTCGCAAGCGCATATCAGTGGCACTCTTTCTTGACGTGAAGGGTGCATATGATAATGTAGCTCACGATGCCATCCTCACTTCTCTCGCAGCAATGGGCATTGGTGGACGAATGTTTCAATGGATAAAAGATTATATAACTGGCAGAGTTTTCTTTGTACAAACATATGAGGGTACAACTGCCCAACATTACACCTACTGCGGGGTACCTCAGGGAGGTGTTTTAAGCCCCACATTGTTCAATGTGGCCCTCATTGGTCTGGTGAAGGTTCTGCCAAAGTCGGTGTGCCTATCCAAATACGCCGATGATATTTGCCTCTGGAGTGCTGCAGTTACTCGCCCTCAGGTGCGTGCACGAATACAGCGGGCAGCAACCCTCACAACAGCCTACCTTCAGAAACAAGGCCTAAATATATCAACTGTGTCGTCGTTTTGTTCTCGCGCAATAACTATCGTCATGCCATACCAACTAGCCCAAGCTGCCACACTTCTAAGTGTGAAGTGCGCGTTAATGGCGTTTACACGCAAACCAATGACGCCATACCCTGTTTACATCAATGGGCAGAGTGTCAAATATGCACGGACGCATCGTTTCCTGGGCATAATAATCGACAGAAGTCTTTCGTGGAGCCCACATTGTGCGTACTTGAAGAAGAGACTGCTATCTATTGTGCATATCATGAAATTCTTGTGCGGTAAAGCATGGGGAACTTCTGTGGCCTCCATGCTACAGCTGTACAGGGCCCTATTTCTGGGTCTATTGCGCTACAGCTTGCCGGTACTGACAAACACTTGTAAATCGAATACTCATTCATTGGAGAGTTTGCAGGGTCAGGCACTGCGTATCTGCCTCGGACTGCCCCGATGCGCTTCTACTTATGCCACAATCATGCTTGCCAAAGACCATCCGGTCAGGACATATATAGCTGTGGATTGCCTCAGAGCGCACATTCGACATGCTAGCCGTGTCCCCGACCACCACTTGGCCCTTCTACCTTCCGGAAGACCACGTGCTACGTTTTCAGACGTCATAGCCAGGCACCTAAACAGCATTCCATCAGGATATACGCCAGCTGCGAGAACGGCATGCCCTTTGTGGTGCCTCGACCAGCCGCAAGTACGTCTAGAAATTCCGGGAATCAAAAAGAAAAGCAGTCACTCCAGAGTAGCATTGAAGCAAGCAACGCTGCTATTATTACATGAGTTGTACTTAGACCGAACGCAGATATACACTGATGGGTCCGTCTCATCCAGCAGCTCATCAGGTGCCGCTGTAATTCCGGCTGCAGAAATGACAATCAAGTTTAAGTTGTCGCATATGACTACATCTACGGCATCAGAGCTTGCTGCTATAAGAGCTGCTTTACAATATCTCGTTCAAGAACGTCCAGGAAAATGGGTCATATTCTGTGATTCGAAGGCAGCGCTTCAGAGTTTGCAGTCTGCCATGCGTAGGAGTAGCCATGACCAACTGGTACAAGAAATAAGACATTGCCATCATGAAGCTCTAGCACGAGGGCATGATATTATATACCAATGGCTGCCTGGACATATCGGTATTACCGGAAATGAACTAGCCGATGATGCAGCCCGCTCAGACCATGAAGAAACCCGTGTAGTCCCGATTCCTCTATCAAGGAATGATGCAGCAAGACAACTTTACCTGCTGGCTCGAGATCTCACACACACGTTCTGGTCGTCTACCAGCTTCCAAAGGTGTCAATTTTATGAACTGGATCCTTCGCTCAAGCTAAAGCTACCATCACAACTTTCCCGCTCCGATGCGACACTGTTATGCCGCCTTTGGTTGGGTGTTGCATTCACAAAGGTGTACTCTTTTCGCATTGGTATGGCAGACACTCCTACATGCGACTACTGCGGAGATGAAGAAACCATCGAACACGTCCTCTGCAGCTGCGCTTGCTACGACACACAGCGATGCCAGCTACGGATGGTTTTGAATCGACTTGACCCCGGACCATTTTGTGTGCAGAAGATACTAGGACCTTGGGCATCTGCCTCAGTTGCGCAGAAAGCAACTAAAGCACTGCTTCTTTACCTTAAGTCAACAAACCTTAGTGACCGCCTGTGAACTGTGTGTGCTCCCCGAGTGTTCTCGTGATTTTGTGTACCTTCTCATCTTTGTGCAACCTTTTTTCTCCCCTTTATCCCTTCCCCAGTGCAGGGTAGCAAACCGGATGTGCGTCTGGTTAACCTCCCTGCCTTTCCTTGTATCTTTATCTCTCTCTCTCTCTCTGCTTAGGCCCCCAGGTTAGATGGCCAGCATAGGCCATCACGTTACAGAGAGACGTCGTGTTCGTCGCAATGAAGTACACGCTTGAGTACGATTATCTGATTATCAAATGTGCCTGCAATAAGTGTATTTGCGCTACGCGTGTGGGGTCAAGTGCATACTTAGTCCTTTTTTAGATGTGAAGCAGCTGATGGTCGGCGCTTGGGCCTTGTCCACCGTCGTAGCCTTGGTGCTTTTTTTCTTATTATGTGATTTTAAAGAGAAAAGGAGAGAAAAGTGAGCCCCGTAACTGTCTGCATCGAAGTGCGACACCTCAACAGTAGCTCACGAGGGATGGGGGTAAGGAGGGATTAAAAGGATAGAATTAAAAGGTATATGGATATAGAGGAGAAAGAAGAGAACGTGGCGCAAGGACAGGGAACCACAGAAAACGACGGAAGTAAAGAGCAGATAGGAAAGGTGGACATGGTCGCAGGAGTCCGAGGATGGTGTACCACTCGGCGAGAGCTCTTGTCGGCGTCAGGAGATGGCGTAGGGTGAGCCCAGTCGGTCAGAGCTGCGCTGTCGTCTGGCATTGCGGGGGGCACAACTGGTCGGCATGAAATTCAGAGAGCGAGTGATGGTGCTCCGATCAACTCGGAGCACCAATTAGATGACACTGCTGCACAGTGCTCGCTTCACTCTGGCGCGTGCTCTTGTATAAGCGGAGACCGCTAGCGATGCCACATTGCTTTGTATAACAAAAGTGGCTATTCCGCTCTCTCACGCACACTGCGTAGTAGTATGAATGAAAACTTAAGGACGCGTGCGGTGGAGGCGAGGGCTGGCAAAGTGGCTGTGTGCGCCACCATGAGCGTCTACGGTGATGAATTGAGAGCCCCTCTTTACAGAATGTGAAGTCGACCCATGGCTGCTTTGCATACGTTTCGGGGTTCTCTTTACAGAGAGATCTGTGCGATGTTTTTTTTCAGAGCTCAGCTCTCAGGTGCCCGCTCTAGCATTGAGCGGAATCACTATCGGCATGACCAATTTAGTGAACAAAGACAAAACAAATGAGAGATTGCCACAAAGTGTTTTCGACCACGAGAGCAAGTGAGCCACTGTGTTAGCTTCCGCATCACTTTGTGCCAGCTCGCAGTTCTTCAGACAGCAGAACACGTGCCTCTAACGCGCGCGCACGGGAAGGTGGGATGACCTGTAAGGCATAAGAGGAGAAGATGCTCGTTGGTCGAGGTGGCACTTGTGTGCAACACTGTGACGTACCCTTGGACTTCGCATCCAGCTTCCAGGCCCAAGTATGTCCATATTAGACGAGTTGAAAGGAGGAATTGATCGTAGTGCCATTCCATCTGTACACATGTACAAGAAACAGCCAACGATCGCCTACGTCCATACGAGCTGTCCCTTGTGTTTGGCCGGACATGTCTACCACCTCAATCATACACATAAATCACATCAAAATGAAAGATGTGTTCTGTTCTGGTAAAGCTCTTTTTCTGTGAAGAGGTTGAGGTTCACATTATGTCGGCTACTGCATATAGATAAGTTTTGACAACAAATCAAAAATAAGGAATGGTACCGAAATTGTAAAAAAAGAAAGAAAACCATAGTAACACACTGAAGCAAGCTGAGTAAAATGACGATATACAGTGTGCTTGCCGGTGTTCACTCTTCCATAAACTGATTGATTGATTTGTAAGGGTTAACGTCCCAAAACTATTATCTGATTATCAGAGACGCCATAGGGGAGGGCTCCGGAAATTTTGACCACCCGGGGTTTTTTAACGTGCACGCAAATCTGAGCACACGGACCTACAACATTTCTGCCTCCATCGGAAATGCAGCCGCCGCCACACATCCATAAAACATTCACACACAGACCTTTATGTTTCTACTCACAGTACATGCAGTAGCACATCATTCCATATTCCATATAATCACAAACCCTAGCTGCATATCACAAGTGCTCATTCAGTCCGGTCTCCACCGAGAAGTCTCTCTGGAAGATGCTTGCCTTTTTCTGAAGATGAATTTCAGGCCATGGCTCGAGTAATTTAATTATGTGAGGGGCTGTATGTCCAAGATTGCTAATTTTCCCTTAACATTTCTCTTTAATTTCCATACTTCACGTTCTCCAAAAGAATGTGACAAACGCTTTGATCTTCGTGACGGCAACGGGCCATTAAAACAGGACAACACTGTGCGCTATCTAGAGCAATGTCTGGCAACACTGCACGCTAGAGTTTCATTTGTAATCGATCAACCAGTCTTGTTGTGCCCACCACTGTGCGCAGACGCTCTCTACAAGATGTTGAATACAATGAACACAAAGACAGTCCAATGAGCTGGCTTGATGTATTTTATGCTACTTCCAGTCGAAGTTTGCAAAGTAACACCTCTAGGTGTCGTGGGAGATCTGCCGCAATTGAAAATTTTTTGTGCGGGTCAACTTCATGAAGTAGTGATTCATTTACTCAGGCCTATTAGACCACTTCTCTATAAATCAGTGGTTCGCTCTTCACTATATAGTACTTTGAATATTGCCACATTCCCTCCTCAAGTTTTGTTATCGCCCCGTTTCACTGCCAGTATTCTCAGCGCAAACCGCACCTACACTGTTCGAGAAGGTTTGGTACTGCAGTAGATCATTTTGTTAAGATTACACACACTTCTTGAATAATAAAGATTATCCTGGAATCTACGGTGTCGCTAGCGATAACTTTAGAACATTCCGTGGCAAGTGTATAAATGCCGACGCGCTTCGCCACTTGTCATTCGATCGAAGGCTGACGCTCTGCTCACCGCTATCAGTGCTAGTGTCTTGCTAGTGTCTTGCGTGACCACAAGTTCGACTCAAATAAAGAGTTAAATATTTGATCTGCAGTCTGCTCCCTTAGATCACGTCATGAACACGTGATTCAATATCCATCTCACGCTCATACTTTTCACTCGCATGAGCGCCGAGGTCTGTGTGTAATTTTTGTATTTGTTATAATGCACAGTGGTGCTTCCGTTAAACGGTTTGAACATTTCGTGGATCTTTAGTGGTGTCGGTATATCTACCACTTCATTAGTAGAACCCACTGTTGGGCTAGTTGGTGCATGTCTGGAATGAATAGTCAACTTTGCGCCGAATTCACAACACCAGAGAGGAAGAAAACTTAAACACCCAGGGCGCTTCGTGCCCGTGTTGTTATGCATATATCCATGGTGGCCACGCTTGGCGCCACCGCAGTATTTGCCGTTGTACGGTAACTGATGACGTCATCATTACGATACGTGCACGTATACCATATATTAAAATAAAGCGCTGTCGGCAGCGGCTCTTACGGCATGCGTACAAGCTGCCTTCCCCTTGGTCTCCCGGTTAACCAGCTAGACAGTCGCAGCTCAATTTATCGCGAAACAAAAACACCAAGACAACTGCACTCATATTCCGGGTAAGGCGGTATTGTCATAGTCGGTGGTTTTTTTTGCATTGTTACAAAATCGGATAGCCAATCCAATACTAGAACCACAAACCACGTTGTCCTGCCAGGACACCTTGAATGGCAGTGTTAAGCGCTGGCGTTGCTCGGTGGTAGAATGCTTGACTGCCACGCAAAAAATAAGTATTTGATGCATGCTCGAGAAGTCATTTTTAGATTTTAAGGAGATACCTCACACATCGACAACACTTTCAATGCTGGCACAACATTTTCTGCAACACGGGCACCTTTATGTTGCTGCGTTGAGATTTCGGAAGTCTGCGTTCACAAATAGTGTGAACTACCTGCGTCATAGAAAATGAGCACAAATAACAAATAATAGGGGGATGCTTAAGTTTTGCTTTTAGGAATTGAACGCGATAGTGACATCCTCTTCTTAATGCGTACTGATTTCAAAATGGTTTGTTTCAGTTGAGCTCTCGCATACGGCAACATTCTGTGTAATGGGTAGCATGCTTTAAACAGCAGGTAATATTGCGCTTGAAATTTTTCACCACATCCTATGCACCCACTATTTTGCCTTAAGAAAAAAGGTGGAGTAACATGTGTGGTTTTGTGGTGGATGCCCTGCTTTAAAACCTGAATTCATGATAATCGCATGTTTTGACGCCCCGTTGCAACGTACGCTTGTTGTACGCATTTTTACTGCGATGTTACATCATGCATTGTGAAGCGTGTATATGAACGCGTGCGTTTGTAAAGCATGCAACTGACTTTTCGCTGCATATCCAAGTAGAGTAAGGTATTTTCATTTTATGTCTATGCAGACGTCTCATTCTTTGGTAGAACCCTTGCTCGCCGTGCAAACGACCCAGTATTTTATTATTTATTTTATTAGCATCTTTCTCAATTTTCCGGCCACGCTCAAGATAATGATTTATCACTCACAATTAACCAAGGACGCCGACGCTAACACCGAAATTTCTGCAGAACAAGCTCTTTTATGCTTTCGGATTAAAAAAAAGAAAGCAGAGACGAAGGAGAATCTGCATGAAACCAGCGAAAGCTATCAACTGAGTTTTTATGAAAAACATTCAGATATAAGTATTGCAAATAGTCGCATGGGGAGAGTGCAAAAGTGAGCAACGGCAATGGTATTTTGCGCCGATTTGATTGGTACGTGTGGTTTAACGTCCGAAAACTACCAAATGATTATGAGAGACGTTATAGTGAAGGGCTCCGGAAATTTCTACCACGTGGGGTTCTTTAACGTGCGCCCAAATCTGAACACACGGTCCGACAGAATTTTCGCCTCCATCGAAAATACAGCCGCCACGGCCGGAATTCGATGCCGCGATCACGGGTGAGAAGCCGAGTATACTTAGCCACTAGACTATGGCCGCGGAGCAAGGTGTTTTGCACTTAATTCTACTAAAAAGCGGAACCAACTCACACAAAAAGCCACATTTTTTAATGACCTGCGGCGTTCCGCACCATTCCCATATAACAGATGTCAGTGACGCGTACATATTATTCAGTAACATGTGTTACCAGCCAGTGATATGGTTTAGAGACGAGACAGAGAAGTCTTGGTATGAATGTATCGACCTGCGAGTCTTGTTCACCGTAGAGGCACGTTATCCTATACCAACGTTTCCATAAGGTGGCTTTGAGACCGTAAACCCCACATTTGAATTATTCAAATCAACTTTTGCACATACCAACGCACAAAACGGCTACGCAAGCGCCTATACGCAGGCGGTGATATATATATATATATATATATATATATATATATATATATATATATATATATATATATAGTGGGAGTAATATTTCAATGGGCCAGTTAGTCTTCGTGAAGTCATGGGATATGGGATATGGCACAACGGGAGCGTTGTCAAAAGGGATAAATATATTTATTTCCCAACAGTTTCGGGAGGGGTCATCCCTTCATCAGGGGATGAGTTATACTGACATGAGCTTCCACACTTCGTTGCTGCCGCGTCCCTCTCACCTTGAAAGATGTTTGCGAGAGTGAGAGGGAACTAGAAAAAGGAAAAAAACAAAAAAGGGGGAGAAAAAAGACGAAAAAAAGAAAGAAAAGAAAGAAAGTGAAAAAGAGGAAGAATCACTGTCAACACTGAGAACGAAGCCAACTGTCCGTCTACATCCACGTACGGTTCATATCATGTGCTGTTCAGTTCTTGACGTGTGTCGGGCCACCCAAGATTGTCACCGCGGTGCCGGGAGGGTCCGTGATGGCGTGCGTAAAGAAAGGGGTTTCCCCGTAATGGGTCGGTCGGCGGGCGGCGGGCGGCGTGCGTAAAGGAAGGGTTTCTCGTTAATGGGTCGGGTCGGCTATTTACCTTTAATCTTCGTCCGTTTCCCTTCAATGGTCATCAAGTGGTAGGCGAACGTAAACAATTTGTATGTGCATGTCAAAAAAAGAAAAAAAAGGAAGAAAAAAGAGAAAAAAAAAGAAAAAAAAAACAAGAAAGGACAGTGTACACGTACGAGTCAGTCAGAAAAAAGCATGGTCTCCAGCTATCAATCTTTGTCACCAATTTTCTCCTGGCTTACTTCTCGGAGGCAGTTGAGTTTTCCGGGGTCCTCGTTCGATGCCGGCTACTAATGTACGAAATTTGAAAATAAAATATGCCTCACGCTGTTTGCGCTCGCGTCTGTTTGAGAACCGGACTGCAAAAGAGTTAGCTGATATTTTCAAAACTGTGGTTTGGCAGGCGCAGATGTCTAGATAAAGGTAGCTTCGGCAGTGAAGTGGCGTGGTACCGGTGATTATTGAACCGCAGCCGAAATGGCGTGCCTGTTTGGCCGATATATTCTTGTCCGCAGATGTAGCAATGTAGCATGTATATTACGTTACTGGAGTCACAATTAAGGCTTTCAGTTCATGCAGAATTTGAAATCCGAGAAGTTCGCTTTGGATTCACGTGTTGTGACCATCTGTGGGCATACCTTGCATCGAGCTTTTCCGCAGGGATGGCGCCCTGATTGAATTTTGGTGGTGTTTGTTTTTGCTCTACAAGAATGTCCTTCAGATTTTTATCCCGGCGGTACACCACGTGAGGTGGCTTCGCGAAAATAGAAGTTAGTCGTTTGCTTTGCCTGATTATGTTGAAATGGCGGGAAAGTATGTTGTTGATTCGTGGCGCTGATGAGGAGTAAGTTAGTGCAAGGTTCGTTTGGGAAGTCGTTTTAGATACTCTGTTTGGTCCCTTAATTATATCATTCCTGTTCACGTTGCGAGCACGTAGTATGGCATCGTCAATAATGTCTTCCGGATCATTTTTTTTCAATAAGGAATGCTTTAGGTGTTCCGCGTGTCTGTCAAATTCCCGCATATCGGTTATATTCTTCGGTACCGGTAGGCCTGAGAATATGGAATACCCGTTTTGCAATGCTTTGGGTGGCTGCTGTTGAAATGTAGGTACATTTGACGGTCTGTAGGCTTTTTGTAAAGGTTTGTTGACAAGCGGTCATTTTCGACCGTGACAGTGACGTCCAAAAAGTTAATGCTAGTTTTGGAAATTTTGTGCTTGAATTTTATTGACAGGGTGGCATTTGTTAAAATCCTCTATGAAGCGGAAAATACTTCCCTCATCATGGTTCCATATCATAAAAATATCTGTCTAAGTATCTTCTGTAGTAGAAAGGTTTCAAGGTGCGTCCCTCAATGAATGGGATTTCAAGAGAAGCCATAAAGGTGCTCACGAAGTTTGGGGCCATTTTCGTGCCCATTGCAGTGCCACTGACCTGAAGGAAATGCTTGCCGTTGAACTCAAAATGGTTATAATTTAGTACAAGCTCAAGAAGTGTAAACAGTACCTCGCCACTTACACTAGCTGATGAGTCAGATTTTACATATTCAGAAACCATAGTCGCTATTCCGTCATGGTGGGGTATGTTGGTGTACAGTAAGCAGACGTCCATGGTCACCAGAAAACTGCCGCCTGGGATGTCGAGACTTGAAGTTTCGCAGATGAAGTGGTTTGTGTCCTTTAGGTAATAGGGAAAATTTGGGGGGATGTTTTTCTTAAGGAATTGATGAATTCTGATATATTTTCTGTTGATGTGCTGTTACTGGATACTATCGGACGTCCCGGATTACCTGCCTTGTGTATTTTGGGGAGCAAATAGAATCGACCGGGAACAGAATGGGCCGGTAACATTGCTTTTAACATTTTGCCGGTAATTTTCTCGTCCCGGCGGAGATTGTTTAGGGTTACTTTTATCTCCCTTTCAAATTCGGGAGTCGGGTCCGTTGGAAGTTCTTTGTAGAATTTTATGTCTGATAGGCTGTCGCTTCCCCTTCCTTTAAGTAGTCCGACGTGTTTCGAATTACTATGCAGTCCCCTTTACAGCCGGTTTGATAGTAATTCCAGTGTTTTTTCGTAGTTCATCGAGTGCCCTTCGTTCTGACTTTGATATGTTGTTTCGAAATGGCCGATTTTTTTCATACGCTCTGATGATATCTTTTTGAACTGCTGATATATACATATCGAGGTGTTTGTCCCTCTGCTCACCCGGACACCATGATCTGTCACCAACAATGCACTCTTATTCTCGTCCGGTACAGTCCTTGCGATCATGAAAGTATTCACGGAGGCGGAGACTACGCGCAAAGTTATCGAGGTCTTGGTACAGTTCAAATTCATTGAATCTACCAGGATGATGGACAAAAGGTCAAGCCTCTCGACAAAAGTTGAAGCTGAGCGGGTGTGAGTGTTGTGTTTGACAGATTGAGGACATTTTTCTCATAAGTTTTCGGCTGCTCTTGGCTATCACGTGGCACGGGAGTGTCAGCGCCATATTCGAGAGTAAGGATGTTTTGATTAGGATTGCACTGTAGTTTTCAGTTCCCATTTTTCTCCTCAAAGTTAGGTTGTGGTACGGGTGGTACCTGGCGTTCTTGTAGGGCCTCATTCCTATTTTCCTGTTGCAGAGCAGTGGAGCTACTGCAGTCCCTGCTTAAATTTTCTATCTTTTACTACTGAAATTTCGCCTCTCTTCTTTAGTTCATATCTTTCCAGTTCTCTTGCCTCATGCTCTCCGAGATTAGATACCAATTTCTGCATGGCCTCCGTGACACTGTATTCGGCGGCCTTACGCTCACTATGGTCCGCAATGACCCGAGTCAGTTGCAAGGACGCTTCTAGTAATATTTTCCCATTTCCCCCTTTCTGCTTCACTTAGTGTAGACATTGAGGGGTTGCAGGCTAGGCGGAGGCCCTTAGGTGCAATTTCGTGAGATAGAGATTTGGTTAGTTGTTCCGCGTGTTTTTCGTACTGCACCCGCTTTTCAATGATTTTCCTAATCGATAGAAACCTTCCTAATCGATAGAAACGATATCGGCCAAACAGACACACCATTTCGGCCGCGGTTCAATAATCACCGGTACCACGCCACTTCACTGCCGAAGCTACCTTTATCTAGACATCTGCGCCTGCCAAACCACAGTTTTGAAAATATCAGCGTAACTCTTTTGCAGTCCGGTTTCTCAAACAGACGCGAGCGCGAACAGCGTGAGGCATATTTTATTTTCAAATTTCGTACATTAGTAGCCGGCATCAACGAGGACCCCGGAAAACTCAACTGCCTCCAAGAAGTAAGCCAGGAGAAAATTGGTGACAAAGATTGATAGCTGGAGACCATGCTTTTTTCTGACTGACTCGTACGTGTACACTGTCCTTTCTTGTTTTTTTTTCTTTTTTTCTCTTTTTTCTTCTTTTTTTCTTTTTTCCACATGCACATACAAAGTGTTTACGTTCGCCTTCCACTTCATGACCATTGAAGGGAAACGGACGAAGATTTAAGGTAAATAGCCGACCGACCCATTAACGAGAAACCCTTCCTTTACGCACGCCGCCCGCCGCCCGCCGACCGACCCATTACGGGGAAACCCCTTTCTTTACACACGCCGTCACGGACCCTCCCGGCACCGCGGCGACAATCTTGGGTGGCCCGACACACGTCAAGAACTGAACAGCACGTGATATGAACCGTGTGTGGATGTAGACGGACAGTTGGCTTCGTTCTCAGTGTTGACAGTGGTTCTTCCTGTTTCCTACTTTCTTTCTTTTCTTTCTTTCTTTCGTCTTTTTTCTCCCCTTTTTTTGTTTTTTTCCTTTTTCTAGTTCCCTCTCACTCTCGCAAACATCCTTCAAGGCGAGAGGGACGCGGCAGCAACAAAGTTTGGAAGCTCATGTCAGTATAACTCATCCCGTGATGAAGGGAGGACCCCTCCCGAAACTGTTGGGAAATAAATATATTTATCCTTGTTGACTACGCTCCCGTTGTGCCATAACCCATACCTTCACGAAGACTAACTGGCCCATTGAATTATTACTCCCACTGACATATATATATATATATATATATATATATATTGAATGAACTTGCTGATAGCACATTTGAAAAGGAAATCGTAATTACTAACGTTTCGGCCGTGGCACGGCCTTTACTAACGTTTCGGCGTGCCACGACCGAAAAGTTAGTAAATAAGATTTCCTTTCAAATGTACTATTTGCAAGTCCATTCATTATAGAAAATAGCCGGACCTGTCGTGCCTTCCCTTCAAGTTCTCTCTCTCTCTCTATATATATATATATATATATATATATTGCTACATGCATAAATATTATTATTCTTGGGGGAGAGACGCGAGTGTGCCCCTGACGAGGATGACGAGCGGTTGTCTCCACTCGATCGCTGGTGAACCGGTCGTGCCATTACCGTTGGTTTCGAATACATCTAATCCCCAGCCTCGTTGATACGGCGTCTCTTCTTTTCCGTGACATTTGGTGGAAGTGGAATGTTCCCGTCTTCACCACGAAGCTTCGCAGTGGCCGCGTCGTTTGGTCTCTGGCCATGGCTACCAATGACAACCCGTCAGCATCTCCATCTGTAGCTCCAGCCACTACATACCTGATGATGCCCACCCCCCGTGATCCCGGTACATTCTCCGCACAACCAAGCCTTGACGTTAACTACTGGCTCCGTATGTACGAGCGTGTTAGCCAGACACACCGATGGGACCCTGCCATGATGCTCGCCAACGTAATATTTTACTTGGACGGCACCCCACGGGTCTGGTTCGACACCCATGAGACCGAGCTCACCAGCTGGGATACCTTCAAGGAGAGACTACGCGACATCTTAGTGGACCCGTAAGGTCGCCAAATGGAAGCACGAAAAGAACTCATCACTCGTGTGCAGTCCCCAACTGAGTCGTATGTCTCGTACATACAGGACGTGCTCGCGTTGTGCCGAAAAGTGGACGACCAAATGACAGAGAGTGACAAGATGGGCCACATACTCAAGGGCATCGTGGACGATGCCTTCAACTTGCTCGTTTACACCAACGTCATGACCGTAGATATGATTATCAAGGAATGCCGCTGCTTCGAAATGGCGAAAACCCACCGTGTTCTGCCTCAATTTACGCGGCTACCAAACACGGCTGTTACATCCACCTGCACCAATCTCGGTGCCACACTACGCATGCAGGACAGCGTGACATAAATAGTTCGACGGGAGCTTGAGGCGGCAAGTCCGGCATCATTTCTTCCACATCTGCTCAACCATGGCGCCGCACAAAAGCCTCCGGCGTTCTCCGTTATTCAAGCCGTCGTGAGGCAGAAAAATCGCAAAGATTCGTTTTCCTGTGGCCTGCTCTGTCTCCCGACCCATCTCCAGACAAATGACAATGATCCCGCAATCCGGTGGATGGAGAACTGCAGACAACAAACCTATCTGCTTCCACTGCCACCGAGTTGGCCATATCTCCAGCTACTGCCGCAGCACTTGGACGCCCTCGAATTGAACTCCATTTTCCTCTCCTCGCCCATACGACGACTCCCGTCGGTATTCGCGCAGTCGTGTGTACCCTTCTTCCGACGTCCCAAACAGCCACTCCACCGCTCGTTCACCGTCACCTCAACGCTGTCGTTCCCCATGCCACTATCCGTCACCGGTCAACTATGGATCCTCTAGGACGGAAAACAAAATGATGCAGCTCCAGGAGGTAGTGCTGCATCACTTGCGACTGATCCAAATACTCCGTTGACGCTCCCCACTAATACGAACTTGATTGAGGTGTATGCGGACGGTATTTCTTTGACGGCGTTAGTTGATACCGGAGCTCAAGCGTCCATATAGAGTGCTCATCTGTGTCGCCAGCTCAAAAATGTCCTTCTGCCTGCAGCAACTAAAGCCTTCCGTGTCACTGCTGGTGGAACTGTGGCCATCACTGGAATGTGTACCACTCGTATTGGCATTGCCGGCTGCCATGTCTCCGTTTTATTTACGGTGCTTCGAAATTGCCCTCACGACCTAACCTTCGGCATGGACTTCCTATCGACGCATTCCTGCCCTGATAGATGTGAAGCCGGTACTCTCTGCCTAGAACTTCCTCTTCTCCCGGATTCTCATCCTGAACTCCTGAATTCCTGAACAGCCTGTGCACCACTGACTTCTTCCGGATACCGCCTAAAACTCTCACAGTCGTTAAATTGGCAACACCCTCTCCCGTGCTCGACGCTGATTATATCGTGACACCGATTACTGACGTTCTCCTGGCGCGTGACGTTACTGTCTCACTCTCCGTCATAACCATGGCCTTTAACCGAACATATATACCTGTTATCAATTTAGGTTTTATAAAACAAGTGCTACCCCAAAGAATTTCGGTCGCCACGCTAAGACCCTTAATTGACGACCACGTCATCTGTTTTACAGCAGACGTATATCCCGAGCACATACATCACTCGCATGATGCCACGTGCCTCCATGCGATTTTACGCTCCGTGATCACCCGGACCTCAAACCTGAAAAGTCAGCCACGCTATGCCGCATTCTGTCTTCATACCACGACACATTCGACATCGACAGCCATCTACTCGGCCAGACTTCACTCATCAAGCACCGCATTAACAGAGGTGGTTCTCACCCCATTCTCGGCGACCATACCGGGTGTCAGCCACCGAGCGTAAAGTAATCCAACAAGAAGTCACCAAGATGTTAGCCAAAGGAAATATTGAACCCTCTTCGAGCCATTCTGCGTCCCCCGTTGTGCTCGTCAAAAAGAAAGATAACACATGGCGCTTCTGCGTGGATTCCCATTATCTGAAAAGAATCACGAAAAAGAACGTTTACCCTTTACCCCGCATCGATGACGCTCTGGATTGTCTCCACGGCGCCCTATACTTTTCTACAATAGACCTACGTTCCGGCTAGTGGCAGATTGCTGTCGACAAAAAAGACCAAGAGAAGACTGCATTTGTAACTCCAGACGGCCTATACTAGTTCAAGGTTATGCCGTTTGGGCTATGCAACGTGCCAGCCACGTTCGAGTGCATGATGGACTCTCTGCTACAAGGGTTAAATGGTCAACATGTCTTTGTTATCTTGACGATGTCGTTGTATATTCCCCACATCTGAGACCCACCTTCAGCGTTTGTCAGCTATTCTTATATATTCCGCACTGCAGGCCTTCAATTAAACTCGTCGAAGTGCCTCTTCGGACGCCGGCCAAATACAGTGTTGGGGCCACCTTGTCGATGCCCTCTGGTGTGCAGCCGGACCCCGAGAAAATTTGTGCAGTCATCAGTTTTCCTGTACCCCAGTCAGCCAAAGACGTCCTGAGTTTCGTAGGACTTTGCTCGTATTTTAGAAGGTTTGTGAAAGAGTTCGCAACCCTCGCTCGACCGCTCACAGGGCTTCCGAAGAAAGACATCACATTTACGTGGGGTACCGACCAAGCTGCTGCTTTTTCTCACCTAATCAAGCTATTGACGACTCCAGCTATATTGGCCCACTTTGACCCATTAGCTCCGACAGAAGTACGAACTGATGCTAATGGTTACGGAATCGGAGCCGTCTTAGCCCAACGCCAACGGGAACACGACCGAGTTGTCGCCTGCTTAAGCCGCCTCCTTACAGCGGCTGAGCGCAACTATTCCATTACAGAGCGTGAATGTCTTGCTTTGTTTGGGCAGTCTCAATGTTCCGCCCATATTTATATGGCACTAATTTCTCTGTGATAACTCACCATCATGCGCTGTTTGCTTACGTCACTGAAGAATGCTACTGGCCGGGCTTGGGCGCTGGGCTCTGCGACTGCAATAGTATACGTATACGGTGACGAACAAGTCCGGACGCCTAAATCAGGATGGAGACTGCCTGTCCCACTACCCGGTTGCTGAGTCGAGCACTATGCCGGACGCCGACACCGAGCTTTGCGTCTTTTCCCATTAGCAAATGACATGCACCGGTGACGAGCAGCGCCATGATGCGTCCTTGCGTACTATCATTGAGCACCTCGAATCACCATCTTCTAATCAGTCCAATCACTCATTCGTGCTCCACGATGGTGTATTACACCGCCAAAGTTTTGAGCCGGATTGACCGACTCTGCTGCTTGTCATTCCGAAACACCTTCGCTCGGAACTTCTACATGAACTTCATGACCTTCCGACTGCTGGTCATCTTGGTGTGTCACGCACTTATGACCTAATACGTCGATGCTTCTTTTGGCCAGGGCTTGTACGCTCAGTAAGAAGATACGTTGCGGCTTGTGAGAAATGTCAGCGCCGCAAAACACCATTGACACATCCCGCCGGACGCCTTCAACCACTTGATATTCCATCAGAACCGTTCTCCCGCGTTGGCTTGGATCTGCTTGGCCCTTTCCCCTTGTCTTCCTTGGGTAACAAGTGGATAGCCGTAGCCACCGACTATGCCACGCGTAATGCCATCACACGAGCTCTTCCAACAAGCTGCGCCACAGATGTCCTCGACTACCTCCTCAAGGACGTGATTTTGCAACACGGAGCCTCACGGCAGCTGCTCACAGACCGTGGCCGCACCTTTTTGTCGAAGGTCATAGCCGACAGCAGGCAGCCCTGTAAAACGAGACTCAAGCTGACTACGTCATACCACCCGCAAACCAATGGACTCATGGAGCGTCTAAATCAAACTCTTACAGACATGCTCGCTAAGTATGTTTCTACCAACCACACCGACTGGGATCTTGCGTTGCCGTACGTCACATTTGCCTACAATTCTTCGCACCATGACGCTGCCGGTTACTCTCCATTTTTTTATGCTGTTTGGCCGAGAACCAACATTGCCTCTAGACACCATCATACCATCCCCTGGAGTACCGACCAGTGAATATGTCACGGACACTATCACTCGGGCCGCTCATGCACGCGAAATCACCCGCACTCGCCTTCTGACCTCTCAAGAGAAGCAACGGCGCTTGTATGACCAACGACACCGCGACGTACACTTTCCGCCCGGTTCTTTGGTCCTGCTCTGGGCTCCGACCCGTCATGTTTCCTTGTCAGAAAACTGCTAACTCACTACACAGGTCCATACCGAGTTCTTCGTGAGGTTACTCCTGTAGCATATGAAATTGATCCTGCCACCCCGTCGCCTTCATGTGCCTAACAGGCTACCGATATTGCACATGTTGCGCGCTTGAAGCCCTACAACTCTCCTAGTGACGTTGACATTTAGATGCGCTGAAACGGCGCTTGTGCCACCGGGGGTTTTGCTGCAAGCATATATACTGATATTCTAGGGGGCGACGCGCGTGTGTGCCTGACGAGGAAGACGAACGGTTGTCTCCACTCAATCGCTGGTGGACCGGTCACGCCATTACCGCTGGTTTTGAATACGTCTAATCCCCAGCCTCGTCGATACGGCGTCTCTTCTTTTACGTAACAATATATATATATATATATATATATATATATATATATATATATATATATATATATATATATATATATATATATACATATATATGAAAGTAGATGCGCTTTCACATAACAACTGTTTATTGTGCCGACGTTTCGACAGGAACCCTGTCTTTTTCATGGCATAAGATATATATATATATATATATATATATATATATATATATATATATATATATATATATATATATATATATATATCCCTTTCTGACGTGCAAAACGAATGAGCCGGGCCTGAAGAAGAGGAACAATACAGGAGCTGGCTCCGGTTACAGACGGGATCGCTACGCGACCGTCAACCTCCCTTTCAAGTAACCATGCTTATACCGTAACCGTTGCCGTTCTGTGGCGGGCGTTCCAGGTAAGCCGACCAATATCACGGAGGCACTACCACTAGGTCCACGCCGAAGCCGACGCATCGTTCGACTGCTTTTAGGCCTACCGGAAAGTCGACTGTTCTGTAACGGTGACCCACACTCATCTTCGACTACTCTGTCGTGGACAAGAGGAATCTGGTGGCGACACATGTTGTTATGGCCTTTGTCAAGAAAACCCAGAGAGTACGTGGAGGAATGGGTCCCCCAATTCAAGCAATAAAAGCGTGCGAGCAGCTGTAATGGCTGCAATACCACAGCTCCGAGAGCATGTCGCTCTCTTCCCGACATAGCACTGTTGTTGTTCGAGAGCTGTGAAAAATTACTAACAACATGAGATCTCTTCATTAATGAAATCATAGAACGCTTCGGAGATTTGACCATAAAAAGAAGGCGGCCAAACTAATACGTGCTTCCTCGTAAAACTTGCACTGCGTACGTCGAGGTGATGCTCCAAGATATCATCATTCGTCTGAAGATGACAAAGTTGGGCACTTTCGGTGAGTCATGTCTGAGGATCTTCGCAGCTGCTTGAGCGTAAACGATGGTCTCGCTCTAGCCTACTGTTTTCAGCCATCTTCTTAATTCCGGCGACCTGCTATTGACACATCTTCCTTTTTGGCTCATTTAAATGTGCCCGCAGGACAGAGGTACCGAAGAATAACTAATTTCCACTTTACATTCTACGAATCGCAATTCATGCTGCATTATCAGCGCTTTTGACATTTTGCGTTGCGATAGTTTCTATGTATTCGGCTACATTATTCGGCTACATATAATAATTAACATGTTGTGGCCGAAAAAACTTCCCCAACGTGAAACCTATTCGCTATGTTTTTAAGCCATGGCACAAGTATGTAGGCGATGATAGAGGTTTTTTTAAGGTTGTCTCATCCCATGATTCGCTTGGTTTTCCGGTTTTATTGCTTGTAGTAGCTTCTGAGCAACATATTGAGGTATGTGTAATCTCCATGAGTACATTTTTTGTCTTTTGTTGCGGCTCCGCTAGTCTGGTCATGTGACAGAATAGACATGTACAAGATTTTCATTGCAATAATATGATAAGATGTAGTAAGTAGGTACCTGTGCTGTTTGCGCTTTTAGATGCGGAGCATCTAATACTCGAGGCTTGCAGTGCGGCGCCGTCCGCAAGCTTCCTCCTCCTCCTTCCACCATCTGTGCATCCCTTCCTCCTCTACACACCGCGCGCGCTTCACTCCTCCACCATCTGTACACCCTTCCTCCTATACACACCGCGTGCACTTCTCCTCTTCACGAACATTCGCTAGGTGTATAATGTAGCGCGCATGCGCCGTCACGCTTCGAGAACATCGGCAGCTGACGCGCGCGCATGCGCCGTCGCGCTTCGAGAACATCGGCAGCTGACGCGCGCGCATGCGCCGTTGCGCTTATCCCCTTCTCGAACATTCGACAGCTGACGCGCGCATGCACCGTCCCCCACCATCTGTGCCGCGCGCGCTTTCTCCCCTTCGAGAACATTCTACAATTCTCCTGATTCTCCAGTGGACGCGCATGCGCCGTCGCGCTTCGAGAACATTCAACAGCTGACAGTGCATGCGCCGTCACGCTGTATATATACTCAAGGTCGGCGCTCGCTCGCTCAGTTGCCGCTCGTCGGTTGGTGTGTACGGCGCGTCGACGTCCAAGGTCGCGGTGAAATGAATGCCAACGAATCCACAAACACAATGATCGACGTCCCTTCGACCAGCGCCGCCCTTTCGCATACGTGTGTACGTGTTCACTCATTTAACACCCCCTCCTACAACCACGTTAACCAATTTAGCCATTGACCCATGTAAGTCGCAATTTAACACCCCATTTCACAACCACGTTAACCAATTTAGCCATCGACCCAAGTAAGTCGCACTTTAACACCCCGTTAACCAATTATATGCTCCGCATCCTCCTCAGTGTTCCCCCGAGGGAAGCTGCGGGCAATCTTTTTTCCTTCTAGTTTACGTGTCTGTGTGCGCGCCTTCTCCTGTTTTATTATGCCTATGGACCTGCATCCGCTGTTTCCTCTCCGTCGGCCATGTGCGGCGTCGATGACTTCCAAGTCCATCAGCAGCGACAGCGCCAACATTCCCTTTCCGACGGCATGACATGACTGACGCACATGTAGGAATACAACCATGAATCGGCTCATACCCATTGTCACATCTGTATAAACACCTGTGTTTGTTATTCAGATTTTCATACATTATATTCGAATGACACTACGTAAGTTTTTGCCATGCTCATAAATGCAGTTATACATGTGACCACCATAGTTAGGAGGAGAGGTAGTGGTATGACTCTGATTTCATATACCTTACAAAATGCTATGCAACTATTGTGGGAAAACGGCTTCAGGAAAGAAAAATAATATTTTGAATATTGTACAACACCTTCTGTTACGTAAATTGTCCTACTTTCCTGTTTCTCTTTCAAGTAATCATAATGAAAGTGTTTTGAAGAATAGAACGACAACCGCAAGATGCTGAAATAGTTTCGCCATCTCGATGCAATAATTGCAATGGTGCTTGCACATGTAATGATCGATCCGAGCACTGGGTAACAGACACCTGTCATTGAAATAAAGTCAGTGTCACATTTCTCTACCAGAGTTGTACTACGTGGACAGCTTGTTCAACAAGTGTCGCTTGGGTTTACACACCTTCTGATGCCACAGAAAAAAAAGGTGTGCTAGCCCATGGATCATAAGGCAAGAAATACTCTACCTTTACGTTGCGTCTGCGGAAAGACGTTCGCTCGTAACGCCTAAAGAGCATGCAATATTTCCTTGCAATGCATCACATAAATTTTGCTGTGGAACAACTGTCATACACGTTAGATCGGACAATTAAACTATCTTCAGATGACTGCCGACATTCAAGTGCCGATAGGAATGAAGGAAGAAAAGGAAGCATACGGTTTTTGAGAAGCTGGAAGTCAAACAAACAGCACTCTCATTTAGGACGAAAAACTAATTTGCACTCAAAGGCATGGAGATCAACTGAGATTAGGAAGCAAGGTTCGCTTGGTATAATCATATAATTTGATGAACCAATATTGGTTTGGCTCACGAACACGGTGCGGAGGGTAATCAAGTGAGTATAGAATGCTTGGCTCATTGAATCTGTAGGCAGAACTGTAATGCAAAAAGTGCTTGCTATCTTTTGAATCATCTTTCTTGCTTTTTTATTCACTGTGTTGTCCAGTGTTAAATTTGCAATGACTCGATTTATAATGACAAACTTCACTCTGATAACTCTAATTGTTTCACTTTTATTTGCTTTGTAGTCATAAGTTTATTATAAGCGGAGAAAATCATGATTTGACGTTTCATAATACAATTTGTGCCGAAAGCTCAGTGCCTGAAGCTAAAAGTTTTAAAACGCATTTTTCGTAATTTTCTTACGTTGGCTCGACCAATTTTTCTAAAACGTTGTATGGTACATATACAGCACAAACACATGAGAATATACTGTACCTTGATCGACTAGAATCCAGGGAGGACCTAGTAGACGCTTTGAGAATCTATGACGTCGTACTATTAAGTGCGGAAATTTCAAAGTGACGTCTCCACTCGCATTTTCTTTTCGCTCGTTTTCTCGTTCACCAAGCGTCGAGCAGCGGTAAGAGTCACACTTTCGGGATCGTAAAACAGTGCTTCATTAATACGCGAAAAATCATTTTGCTTCCTAGTGTCTCTTCGAAAATTTATGAAAGAATTCCGAACTCTCCCCCACCTTGGCTACGCCGAAATTCGCTGGCGTGCATCCCAGCAGCGCACCATCTCTGACGCCCCGAAGCGACAAGAATATGTGTGCGTACACATGAGCTGGCACACTTTTCTAACTGTTGACGTCACCGTAAGTTATCCAGTTTTGACAATATAATTATGATGTGTTCAGTCTTACGTTCGCGTATGGAATCGCTTTTCTTGGTACTTTGTCATGTGAACGCAAAAAGTCGAATTGAAGTGAGCCCCTTTGCAGAGGCAGCCGTTATCGCTGCGGTTACCTTTCGAAATGACCTTGCTTCACAGCCACTAATTTAGTGAGTTCTCTGCCACTATGCCCAGTTTTGCAGAAATACTACGTTTTTACCTAATAGCTTCATTTCAGTTCATTACCTTAAAGACCTCTTTGTAGGGGTAATATTAAGGGTGGGAATACATGAGTAAGTAATTAGCATGAACATGACCAAAAATACAAAAACAAAAAGAGAAAAATACATGCGCTATGCATTTGCCAATTACTTAACTGAACACTGAAGACCAAAATACAAATGTGTATATAGGGTGATGTGTTCATTACGTGAGCACAAATACTTAAATATCTAAAAACTACAAAGTCAAACTAAAATAAAAATCACTGCATATTCACGAAATGAATGATGATGAGTGGGGCGAAGCGTCCATCACCCGTCCCTGCTTCCGTCCGTCCGGTCATTCTTGCTTCCGTCTGTCCGCGCGACCATCCGAGCGTCCATACTTGTGCCCGTCTGTCTGTCCGTGCGTCCGTACATGAGTCTGTCCATCCATCTGTCTATCTGACGGTTCGTGTGTCCATCCGTCCTTACGTCCGCGCGCCTATTCATCTGTCCGTCCGTCTGCTAGTGTGTCTGTCCGTCTGTCTGTGCATCCATCTAGTGAACACTCCAAGTACTGCCATTTCCCATCTCGCATCCTCTGTGGCACCTACCCCCTCTAGAGCGCGTATGTGCCACCGGTGGCTACGTACTACAACATACGTGTAAGGGATGGACAGACCCACCCCTTAAGGAGCTTCGCCCCTAAACAATAACGCTTTCATTGCAACCACTGCGCTACGACAGGGGCCGGCCTCCACCGCGGCTGCGGTCGCTGTTGCCGATCGGCGGCGTCAGCTGCGCTTCCGCTGAGAAGCGGCACTCACCAACGTCGAGCTGACCGACCAGCTTTGAACCGTCCAGAAAGCTAAAGATGCCGCCCAGGTCCAAGGACTCTGAGCCGTCACCTGAGGCACTGCCATCATAATCGACGGACAATGTGAGGGGACAGGGGTTAATCCCCTCTTCCCCCAGCTCACCCGGTGAAAAGTGCCAGACTTAAAAAAATTGTGGCAGATCTCTCGTACAGTGGGAAACGATGATATGCTATGCACAAATGAGAAATGTTGATATGTCACTTTAAAATAAACAACACATACGAGGTGGAGGTAAATGATGCCGTACATGACTTCCAAGTCATGATTATTATGTTTGGATGTGTCCTTTACCTTCGTCATCTACTCATGTCACGTGATACCTTAGTATATGTGCAGCTAGTGAAACGGCCGCGAGCATGCTATGAGCTTGGTATGTTGTCGTTTTCTTACATAAGACGCGTGTCAGGATTATTATGTTTGCACCAGTCATATATTTCCTCATCAGTTGACGTAACTTAACACAAAGTTTGGTATATGTAGAACTAGAAAAAGGGCCGCAAGCGCATCATGAAGGGCCCAATGTACTCCAAGGTAGCGTTGACGCGTGCTCGCTCGGCACAGCGAAGCTACGTTAGAAAAACACGAGCACTCTATATATAGTCTGACACCAGGTGCGACCAGCGTCCGTCGGCGCGGCCTGATGGCAACCGGCGTGACATGCGACATGCTCCGTTTCGCGCAAATGCATTATCCAGACAACACTGCATCCTCTCTTTTCGTGACGGAGGGACGCCGGACGCGCTGAAACGCGCATGCGTCAAAGCAACGCAGCGTCGCTTGCACCTGCAGGACCGGCGCTTGGCGTGGCAGCGCCGGCATGACGCGACGAAATGAACGCCGGCGTGCACGCGCACCACGTCACGTCTAAATGTATTGGCCCCTTGACTGTGGCATGTAGTCATGTTCTCACATGACACGCGTGTCATGATTATCATGTATGCCCCAGTCACAGACCTTCGTCATCCATTGACGTCATCTAATACCAAATTCGGCATATGTGATGCAAGCGAAACGACCACGAGCGCATCATCAGTGTGGCATGTAGTCATGTTGTTACATGACATGTATGTCGTGATTGTCATGTTTAGATGTGTCATTTACCTATGTCGTCCGTTCGCGTCACGTAATACCGGGTTCGGTACATGTGAAGCTACCGAAATGGCTGCGACCGCATTATGAGCGTATCGTGTAGTCATGTTGTTACATGACACGCATCTCAAGTTTATTGTTTCCACCAGTATCCTACTTTCGTCATCCTTTCACGTCCCGTAATAAAAAATTTGGTATAAGTGAAATTAGTGCAACCACTCCAGCGCATCATGAGCGTGGCATGTCGTCATGTTGTTACATGATATGCATCTCATGATTAACATGTCTGCACCAGCCACATACCTTTGTCATCCATTCACGTACTGTAACACCATATTCGGTATATGCGACGCTAGCGAAACTGCCTCGAGCACATCATGAGCGTGACATGTAGTCATGTGGTTACATAACACTCATCTTATGATTTTCATGTTAGGGTGTGTCGCTGGGGTTCGCCATGCAATCATGCCATACCTTATTAGTTTTGCAACCTGCCATGTGAACGAAACCACTGCAAGACCTGCAGGATCATGAAATGCAAATCATGGCATTCATGACATAAGTGACATACTGCTCATGATTTTAATGTTATCACAAGTCCAATATGCTCTTCATACAGTCATGGTATGCCATACCGAGTTTGGTGCTGATATCATTATTAGAACGGCCAGGACAGCTAAAAGTCGTAGGCGGCTAAATAGTTGATAGATAGATAGATAGATAGATAGGTAGATAGATAAATAGATAGATAGGTAGATAGATAGATAGATAAATAGATAGATAGATAGACACGCTCAAAGTCGCCGAAGTTCGCTAAGAAATGTTTCGCATTTAATAAAGATTATTTTTTCTGTCATTCATTGTGAAAAGTGCGCCGAAACACTCTCCGTAAACGCACACGGGCAAGTGATGGCAATGACCTGGTTAGGCAGGTTGTTTCACTCCGCGACAGCATGGCAAAAGAATGAGGCGGAAAAGGTACTAGTGCGCATGCAAGCGTGGCCCACTAGATAATTGCGTCGTGTTCAATGAGATGTTTTGGCAGCTGAGATGACATAGGGTGGTTGTTTAAACGAGGCGTGATAAAAACTGTGGAAAAGTGAAAGGGTAGCACTGTGCCACGCGCGTACAAAGAGAAAGCAAATTCAATTCTTTTAATGTGGGATATGCTAGCGCCATGCTCATAATTATATTGAATAAACTTTGTGGTGCAGGTTTGTACGGCTTCGAGTGCGTTGATGAGATATGTAGGATGAGGATTTCATACGTCGAATGCATATTCAAGTTTCGGTCTGACTGTTGCCTGGTAGGCCACTAGTTTTACAGCTTTGGGGGCGCGTTTGAGATGCTGCTTGAGAAAACCGAGTATTTTGTGAGCAGACGAGTAAGGGTCACTGAGGAACGTGTGTGCATCAGGATTGGGTGTTCGATATGGTAACACCCAGGTACTTGTATGAGTGCTCAGCACACACAGGAATGCGGAAAGTAGTGCATTGGTAAAGAATTGGATCGCGACGGCGAAAAAATAGAACCAGTGTGCACTGATTAAAATTAAGATCCGTTAACCACAGGTCGCACCATTGTTAAACACATTGCTGTCGCCCTAAATTAAGTTTTGATTTTATGGGTGAATAATTGTTGGATAAATGTCGCATTCTTCTGAGAACACACGAACGTTACAAGGCACGTGCATAGGTAGGTCATTTATGGGAACGGTTTGTCAGGAACGCTTCTACCATCACCAACAGTCGGGATAAATATTCGCAAAACAAAGTTTCAGTAATAGGCGTTCGCTTGGCACAATATAGAACACTTTTGCGAAATCTAAGAATATCGCCTTTGTTTAGAGGTCACCATCTAAGTTGGTGTGAACATGATGCAGAAAAATGGCCAGTTTCATTTCGCAGCAGAATCGTTTTAGGGACCCATTCTTTGAAAAGTGAAAGTATTTGGTCGAGTCAAGAAACTGCATATTATCCGTCTTTATAACATGTTTTACGAGCTTACAGGGCACATTCCTTAATGAAACGGGGCAATAATTTGGCGGTAAATTCCTGTCACTTTCTTTGTACATGGGAACAACCCTCTCCACCTTCCAGTAATATGGTGTTTCACCAGTTTAAAGTGACTGTGAGTTTAGCATTGATGTCATCATCGCTGGGTGATAATGTCAATTTAAGCTTGTCAATTAACGATTAGACATGACCTGGCAAAAATGTAGTGGTTGGCATAACTCCTGTTGTATTGAAAAATGGGACGTAGTAGGCTCTATTGTAAATACGAATAGGCTGCATTAAAAAGGATTGTGCGCTCTAAATCATCGCGCCTTCTTCATTGTAGAGCGTTACGCTGTGCCTATCTTGAGGATTTATCACCTGCCAGAATCTCTTTGTGTCAATAGTTTCCGAACGTCTTCCTCAAAAAACGTACCTGTCGCCCTGCTGTAAGGCGTGTGCGTTCAGCAGCGTGGTATTTTACTCATGCAGAAGTGTTGTTTCTGCATTGTGTAGTGCGATACAAGCGTTTCTGTATGTTTTCTAGTCTTTTAAAAGAATTATGAAACTGTGGTGTTTGTTTATGCAATCCAAACAAAATTTTTGGTGCACACCTATTTGCTAACAAGTTTATTTTTTCTTTGAAAATCAGCCAAAGTTCATGAGTGATGCGGTTATGAAAAGTATCTTTTAACGAAGGTGGAAAATTTTGCAAATGTTCACATATTGCGTAATGATTACCTTTGTTGTGTAGGTGTATTGTTTTCGAATCTAAGTGATGCAGTTTTTGCTCCAAAAACTGCATCGCCTAGATTTCGGACGCAGGTTAGAGGAGAGGCCGGCAGTCTCAAGCGGAGATGAGGAGCGATGGTGAACGGCGTCTGGTTGACCGGACTTTTTGCAGCACACACACACACACACACAAATATATATATATATATATATATATATATATATATATATATATATATATATATATATATATATATATATATATATATATATATATATATATATATATATATATATATATATATATATATACGATGTGCGCTTCTTCTACGGATCTGTGGAGCTTATTTGCTCCTGAGTTCACGGCCATTAAAGACCGTTACTGCCAAATACGTGTTGAACGCGTGGCGACGCGCAACACACACACACACACATACACACACACACACACACACATATATATATATATATATATATATATATATATATAAAGCAGGTGAGGACACGGACATATGATATGTAAGCGTGGGAGTCAGTTCTTTGATTTTATTTATTTTTGCGGGACCACTGGATAGTTAGAAGATGATAAGTATAATGTCTACGTGCAGGAATACATCGTATAACTTTAAACTGAAACTATCAAGCTCCATTTCTTAATATATGTTGTGTTCGCGTTTTTTTTTTCGATCTACGAAATTCAACTGCTGAGTATATTCGAAGCCGCTCAGTTCTCTTCGTTCAAGTAACCTATTCTCTGCAAGCTCGTATTTTGATCGGCTGAGACTTTGACGCGTTGCAGGCAGGCTCTGCGGTGTTTCTTGTAGGCGTCCAGAAGTGAGGAATCCTTGGGGCCCCACATGGTGTGTGGCCTGACCGCTTGCTTAATATCCTGGAAAAAAATGTTGATTTATTGAAGTGTGCTGAAGAAAATCTTGAAAGATCCCGCACATTGTGCGAACAAACTCAGAGGCCAAGCTAGTTGTTACAATAATGCTGGTAAGCGATTGAAGGCGAGACAAGACTGATTGCTACTTCTACCAGATATTTATTGCGACACAAACGCGCGATATAGGTAGTCTCTTCGCTCATCAATTAGTAACGTCGCATGCTTAAGCACTGGGCTCTTTTTATGCCCTTGGTGGTTTCAATGGTATTTCCACGCTCTTTCTGTTTTTTTTTCTTTCAAGCCAGCGATGAAAGGCTGTGTTGCCCCGCCACGGTGGTCTACTGGCTAAGGTACTCGGCTGCTGACCCGCAGGTCGCGGGATCAAATCCCGGCTGTGGCGGCTGCATTTCCGATTGAGGCGGAAATGGTGTAGGCCCGTGTACTCAGATTTGAGTGCACGTTAAAGAACCCTAGGTAGTCGAAATTTCCGGAGCCCTCCACTATGGCGTCTCTCATAATCATATGGTGGTTTTGGGAGGTTAAACCCCAGAAATCGATCAATCAAAGGCTATGTTAGCGCGCATATGGAAACTGGGTGACTAAGCAAAAGCATTTGATATCGAGCAAAACATCTTTTGACAAGCATCATGAACGAGCTCTCAAAGACAAAATAATTGGGTGAAAAATGTGACACACGTGAAAAGAACACTACCGCGAGTATGCCCAGTTACCATTTCATGAGGGATGCGACTACATGTATGTCGTGTTTGCGTCACAGTTAATACCGGTTGAAAGTAGCGCTTTGTGTGTCGTCTTCTTGTTCATGCAATATAGCCAGGCAACGCCTCCTTTATTTCTTACAATGGCAATGCAAACGTGCGCTCTTTAACGAGAGGCGATGGTACGCCATAGTTGAAGGCGTGGTTACTAGGTGACGCCACATAGAGGGTAGAGCTAAAGCCCTTAAAACTTCACAGAGCATGCAGTGACACACTCGTTCTGCGCCCTCGTTTTCCTCGGTCTCCTCACAGTCGAATTCTCTTTTCAGACGTGTTGCCGCCTGCCTTGCTGCTGCGTAGCAGGTGCCCTTTCGCGAAGAGAGCGCTTGCTCGGCAGGCATTGCTAAAGTTAACTCAACGAGTGTTGTGTTGGCCAATGACAGCTATGTTTATTACAGGCGCAGCGCGTGCGTGTTATGAAGCCTTGATCGAGTCACTTGGCGTCCCAGTGACCAGATGTTTAAGCACCACCATTTAGTATGTATGTTATTAAACGTAAAAATGTAGTCGTTATTGAGAACCCCAGTTTTTGTTCGCCCATCGTTTTGTGCGGCCCCGAATAAGTTTTAAAGTGTAAATAGCATCACTCAAGCGCTCTTGTGCGACTGCTATGACTTACCTTTCTTTAAGCTGGTGACATAGCGCCCGAAAGGGCAGTGCGACTGTCTTTCCTTACTCAGAGCTTGGGGGTGCGAGCTTCACCGATGTGTGAGGTACACGACTGTAATTCAGTCCATGGAAACAAGAAATCGCGTTTATGATGTCAACGTGGGATGGCGATGTCGCCTACGGCCAATTTTACCGTTCGGTGAGGCTTCTAAGGCCTTAATAATGTCTAGGAAGGTGTACATCATTCATGTACATTCCAACAGCAGTGGTGGTTTCGTCAAGGGGCTAGACGCACCAATTATATTTCGGAAGTGTGCCTTGTAAACTTATCTCACATACCAACTATATCGCTGAAAGAATGAGCTAGCGTATAAATTAACTCGCATGCCAGCGTACGCGATTGCGTCGCGAAAGCTCTTCTCGCGGATATGAACCTTCAGATGAAATAGCAAATAAACTATCACGCGCAATGTGTGAGGTTCCTAAACGATGCACACATGAATCAAAGGCATGCGTGCTTTGCGTGAAAGAGCCACAGAGCGATTTCCTTTGAAATATACGAGGAAGCAACAATAACGAATGGACACTAACAATCTTAATGTGAGTTGCTGCACAACAGGTTTGATTATTGAAAACAGCAGTGCGACATTTCTGAAGTTTCCCAATCAGAATTTCGAGCGTCTTTCCGCGTACATGCTAAGCGCGCAAACCAGTAACGCAAACTTGAACCAGTTGGCGTATAAGGACAACCAAAACACGTGAGCATGTAATATTGTTTACAAAAAAAAACAACCCCGCCCCCACAGAAGCGTTAATGAAACGTAAGTGGAAGATCGGGACGTCCTGCACAATTAACTGCGACTTGTCTGCGGCGTCAGAGCAGGCATTGAATTGAGCAAACATCGAACCACACTCATAATGAAAGACGCGCAAATTACTTTGCCAAGTGAATTCAAAAATGTCGGCCGGAAGTTTTCACTTCTGATGCTATACAGCCATGTCTTTTGTCACAACTAGTTGCGCTTAACCGGCGGTATCATAAACTGCTTTTGGCCGTCACTAGACTTGTTCTGGCATCAAATCTACTCACGGCAACGAACAGCCACGTCGTTCTTGGGTGAAAGGTGTTTCACAGCACAAAGTGCACGTAAGAACAAGTTTGTATTTGTCAAAACAGATGCGCTGGGACCCTAGAAGGGGGGAAGTGATTTAAAATGAAAAGAAGCGATAAGTGAGCCCCGTAACTGTCTCTCAGGAGCAGGACACCTCAACAGTGCTCACGTGGGGTGGGGTAAGGAGGGAATAAAAGGACTGGATTAAAAGGTAAAGAGATAGAGAGAGAGAAAGGAAAGAACGAGACGCCGGGACAGCGAATGACGGAAGTGGATAGAAGATACAAAAGATGGAGACGGTCGCAGGAGTCCGAGGACGGGGCACCATTGGCGAGAGCTCTTGTCGGTGACAGGTGATGGCGTAGGGCGAGTCCAGCCGGCCATATTTACGCTGTCGTCGGGGATTGGCGTCACGAGATGGTGTAGAGCCATCCCAGTAAGCCAGCGCTGCGCTGTCGTCGGAGATCGCATGGGTACAACCAGTCGGCACGAAATCCAGCGAACGAGGCCCGCCCCTAGAAGTAAGTGCCTCCAGAAATTATGGTCATCACGAGTTACCGTAAACAAACGAACACAGCGAGAGGTCCCACATGACAGCATCTGGCTAATACCAACGCGGTGCTATCTTTGGAGAGACCAGAGAAGGGCTAAAAGAGAGGGGGCGCGTGAATAACCACATACGTCTCTACTTTGTGAAGTTTCAAGGGCTTTAGGTAAACCGGCCGTCGTTACACGCGCATTCCAGTGCTTCTTCACGGAGATGCGATAGGTGTGTTTCTCTCGCTCCGTAAACATCAGTTTAATAAACGTTCTCAGATCTGTACACAAGTGCACAAACTTAACTTCATATGATCTAGCAATCATTTGTTTCGGTGAGTTGGTTCATGGCCAAACTTTTCGGGTGCAGTGCTGTGAAACACACGGACAGGAAGACTCATGGTAAACGCGGCCGTCACAAGTCAGCGCCCGTTACGTCTGTTATACTCGGGGACAACTTTCTGTGGCAATGAAGGGAAGGAAGGCTACGTGGGCGGAACTACTGCTCCTGTACTCCTCCACGATCCCAATGGGCATTGGAACTCCCTCGGACAACCGAATCATGTCCGAACGTCCACGTCATAAGCAGATGTCCATGGGACATCTGAAGGACACTAATGTCGGAATAAATTTTTGCGTCCGTTTGGCTTTCTCCAGCGGACGCCCCCGTGACATAACAAGAATGACGTATTGTAGGTATATATATATATATATATATATATATATATAAAGAATGAAGTCTTGGTAGTCTTGGTTGCGACAGCGTTTGATTGAGGAAAGACCTCTCAAAACGAACGGACAGAGCCAGTACACAGACGATGACGGTGATAATGGCACAGAGTGGCCATGACGAAGAGGCTAGCAGATGATGGTGATTATAATCATGCAGGAATGAGAACAATGTAAGTAACAAACGCCCACAATATATATATATATATATATATATATATATATATATATATATATATATATATATATATATACATATACATATATATATCTGCACACACCGTGTCGCGCATCGTATACTTTGTATTTGGTATCTCTTTATAAAGCCATATTAGTCGCAATATATTCTCGCGTGTATATCAACAATTGTATATTTTTATTTTACAATATATGGATATTTTGTGCAGGTTATTACCACTCTTGTTCATTTGTTTGTTCCGAATCGCGTTTAATGGGTACCTTGAATAGAAGCGTCGGAAATTTTTCGTGTTTAAAGTTCTACGTTTCTTTCCTTTTTTTTAAAATCAAATTATTATACGCTTTACGTAATAATGCAGTCTACATGTACATATATTTACATATTTCAATGTCATAACAAAGATTTTCGTCAGCATTAAGGAATTAGGATGCGCAAATGCGGTGTGCGTGTGCGCGGCTGAAACCGCTCTACTTGTTTGGACGTGTTATTCGCTGCTCGACCGACGACCGCCTGACCACCTCTTGAAGGGTTGTGTTTGAGTAGATTTCACTGGTGTGTGAAGTGTGCTTGCGTTCTGTGTCCGTGTTTTGTGTTCTGGAAGTGCTTCCGTTTAAGAAAATGCGCTACAGTCTGGCGAGGACGTGTGGCTTCGTATTGTGGAGCACTCGCCAGGTATGTGCCACATTGCTGCTGTCGGCGCTCTCTTAACACCGCGTTCGCCACCTTTTTCGTACCATGTGCATGATAAGTGAGCTTTTGTGTACGTGGCGAGCCCGTTAGTCTGTAGCATTTATTCAGGTTAAAGGCAAGGTTGTTAGAACTCAAGCATGAACGATTTTTTTTGTATAGAGTGTGAAGCAAGGATGCACACGCAGTGAGATTTCGCCGGCAGATTTGAGCTGAGTTGGGATGGCGCCCGCCTCTGTCGGAATTGGTGTTGGAGCGGGCCCTGCTCATGAGTGGCCACTATTTTTGTTAATAGTTCTGGGGCGTTTGTTAGCTCTAGGCATTGATCATGGCTAGGGCGCGTCAGCCCGCTGTATTTATTGTGCGCTATTGAAGTGAACCCGGCTACGGCAGTTTCATACGCTGTACATTTTATTTTGAACAGCTACAGTATGGTTATCCGTCATGACTACTATCAGAGAAGTTTTTTTATCCTTGCGAGTCACCGAATGTATGCCGGTGTGTGCATCCGTGCCGGCACGCACCTTTATTAACTAACGTGATATACTTGAGTTGATGCATGTTCATGTGCAGCGTGTTGCATCGTCTTATGTAGGGCTCGCAAAGGTTGCATTACGCTTAGGTAGTCATGCTGCCTGTTTAGTAAAATTCGAACTTGCGGTATACACCTGCGACATAGATTACCCGATGCGGCCACAACCCGTGCATTTTAAACTATTCGCTAAACGTGAACTGCATTTTCGAAGGAATACTTCATGGATAAATGCCGCAGAATCGCTATACCTTACCGTGCGAGCACAAATTCGGACATTAGTTAAAGTGTTCGAGCACCACAAATTTTACTCTCTTTGTTTTCACTATGTTTGTATTTCGTTATTTTGCTTTGGTTTACTAAATATTGTATGCGCCTCGCCCAACCTTGGGGTTGAAACCTTGCTAAACGTATCTTCACGTTTTTTTTGTCATTAGACAGCCTGTGATGCTTAAGTGAGCCGTACTGCATTTTTAGCCAACAAGAATCATTTACACTAATGACCATAGTTTAGCAGCCAACAATAGTAATTTAGTGGAATTATTATCTGACATTATAGATGTAATCGTTGCAATGTGAGCAGCTTGAAAAAAGCCACGTTAGTTGCACTTAGAGTCAAATTCCTATTTTAGTTTTATATGTTCTCTGCTATGGATAATTGATGAATTTGCATACCATCATGTGTGTGTTGAAGTATTATTGAATTTACATTTCAACGCACTATGCACGAGTGGTATAAGCATGATTTTGACACATCTGTGATGTGAAAATTGCCTATTATTGCATAAAGTTGCGACAGTGTTCGCCAAGAACATCATGAAAGTTTATCTTGTAACACTCGCCCCGCCGCGGTGGTTTAGTGGCTAAGGTACTCGGCTGCTGACCCGCAGGGTGCGGGTTCGTATCCCGGCTGCGGCGGCTGCATTTCCGATGGAGGCAGAAATGTTGTAGGCCCGTGTGCTCAGATTTGGGTGCACGTTAAAGAACCCCAGGTGGTCTAAATTTCCGGAGCCCTCCTTTACGGCGTCTCTCATAATCATATAGTGGTTTTGGGACGTTAAACCCCACATATCAATCAATCAATTATCTTGTAACATCTCTAGTTTGTGTTCATCCTGCTAGTTTAAGACACATTGTTTCAAATCATTCTAAAAGACTAAACATTTGAGTTTCGCCGAGAGACTCATGCCTTTAAATTGTTTTTTTTTCTGTTTCCATCGCTGCCTATGCATGTTCCTTGTGCAAACTGAATGTTAAAGAATTCTGGACAAGCCTGTCATCAGTGGTAGCTCGTGGAAACATTGGCTGCAGATGTACAACAGCTGCGCATGGCTTCTGTTTCCTATAAAAAAGGAACTTCACTGAGCCACTTGGTTGCTTTATTCAAGTAGCTCGCATATTCAGGATGCTCAAAATTGAGCCCTTTGTTTTTCTTCTAAAAGTATGTGCTGAAGGTATGTGTGTAAAAGCCACCTTTGCAGATAGCTATGTGTTCAGGGGGACACAATGTGCAACAATACTTATTACTGTCAGCCATGCCGTTGAGTAAGATGCAATATTGAACTTATTAAATACTGCAACAGGCCTCTATGCATGTATTAAAAATTTGAGCCAGTGACATTTCTGCAAAGATCCGAAAAAGTTTATGCATGCCTGTGCTTAGATATCCTGCCAGTGAGTTAAGTTGCGGCTTGCATCATTACGCACGCAGGAGAGTGAGCACTAGCACACAGCTACTACTCATTGATGGGCCACGTATAATCTGACCATCAGTCGAAGTCATAGGCAAACATCATAATGGTTACCCTTTTACTACCGGCTGGTGATAGCTAGCAGTGACTGCTCGTCCCACCAAGGAGTAATAGTTTGCTGATCCTCACTGCCTTGCATGTGTCTTGATGAAAAGCACAATTGAACTTCAGAGCGGGATATATCGAAGCATAGACATGCTCGAAGAATTGTTTCAAGTCGTATTGTGTAGAAACACAACTGCCACAGAATTTTCTGCGCAAACATACCCACTTATTTTAGCCAGCACAATTTTGTTATTCTTAGTTTATTACGCAGCTGACAGCGTTATTGTCTTACTTTGAGTTCCCTTGGAGACATAACTGGTTTAAAAAGGTGGTTATCTATTCTTAGGGATGAATTTTATTGCAAGTACAAAGCACATATCTGAATGAGTCAGCGCTGCTTCCAAAGTTTTACACAGCTTACATTTTTTTTTCTCAAAATCTACTTAGTAAAGTGCCCTCAAGACTTGTGTGTCATATGCAATTAGTAACATTTAAACTTTAGCTTTTTGCATTGTGATAACGCAGTAGTAGATCAATGATTTTATTTTAGTCTAAAATTTGCTAAGTATTTTATTATAACGTGTTTTTGTAACATCAGTTCATTGCCTTCTGGAATTCAATGACATCAGTGCAATCAAGCGGTTTGCTACAGGCATACTTAATCATACCTAACTTTGCCAATACCTACCCATGTGTGATATGTGACTAGTCTATAGAATCAAAGGGAAATTTATTAATTTATTTCGACATACTGCCAATCCTATCAGGGATTTTAGCAGGAAGGGCGTGAACATAAAAAATTCGAATAAGTACACAATAAAGACATACATCGCGATAAAGTACAGAATGAAACTAACAGAATCGGATCATTTAACAATTTCAGATCAAAGAAGGCATAAACATTAGTGTAAAGAAAAGTTGTTAGAAGAAAATAAATGCAGCGACTTGGTTGACACATTGGTTGACATATTGGCATATGCATCAAGAAACACAACAAGAAATTACAGCAATAAGAAACTACCCTACAATATGGCGAAGTATTTCAAGGAAGGGCAAATTTATACACACTGAAAAACAGAAACATGTTCAAGAATCAACAGAGCGATTTCTCTTCACCTGGATTCAGTACTAAAAATTGCCTAAAGAAAAAATATGATGATATGACACTTCGCTCGTACAATGTTCACACGAACACACATACTAAAATCAACCAGGTGATTCCGTTTGCATAATACAAAGTTCATTTTTGACAAGGGTTAGAAATTTTGCTAATTCGGTAGTGCTGGAGATACTCGGATCCAGTTTATTCCATTAATTAGTGGCTAACGGAAAGAATGAGTACCTAAAGCAGTTTGTGTTGAAGGAGTATTCGTTAAGTCTCATTGGGTGTTTTTGGCGTGTTGTTCTAGTTTGATCAAACGTAAGATAGGCGGATACATCAATGTTTAAACGACCATGTATTAATTCATGTATGAATTTTGCACGTGCTAACCTTGTTCTATTCATTAGAGTAAGTAATCCAGCTTTTTTCATTAGTTTAGTTGGAGAATCTGTATGTCTGTACTTGTAAATGAACCTCATAGCTTTCCTTTGTATTCCTTCCAGTTTCGTGATTTGCTGTTTTGTGAATGGTGACCAAATAATATTACCGTATTCAAGTAATGATCGCACAAGGGAAGTGTATGCAAGCAGTTTTAGAGAAGGCGGGGCCTGGCGAAGCCGGTATCTGAGTGTAAACAAGCGGCGTAGTGCAGCTGAAGTAACGTAACTTATGTGTGCATCCCATCTTAGATCTTCAGTTATAATAATTCCAAGATATTTATGCTGACTTACTCTAGTTATGGGAATGTCATTAATGGTGTAAAGAAAATTTGACCTAGTTTTTTTCGACTTACTGATAAAATTGTACACTTGTTTGCATTAAGTGACATCTGCCATTTACGGCACCAGCAGGAAACATCTTGTAAAGCACTATTTAAAGCTACATGGTCCTCCGTTGAGTTTATTTCTCAATATAGCACGCAGTCATCCGCGAATAATTTGATTTTTTTCTTAATATTTGTAGGCAAATCATTAATAAAGAGAAGAAACAAAATTGGCGCCAGCACACAGCCCTGCGGAACTCCAGATGTGACGGAGGTGGTAGCAGAGGTTTTATCGTTAAATTCCACATACTGTGTACGATCAGTAAGATAATTTTTGATCCAGTTAAGAACAGTAGAATTTTTTAAGTTGGCCTCAAGTTTTTGAAGTAGTTTCTTGTGTGATACCATGTCGAAAGCTTTGGCAAAATTGAGGAAGATTAGATCAGTTTGTTTTTGGTTGTCAATACTCTGGGATACCTCATGTGTTAATTCCACTAATTGGGTTATGGTTGAAAGACCTCGGCGAAAGCCATGCTGATAGGGAGGTAATATACGTTTTTCTTCTAGGAAAACAGTTATTTGTTTAAGAATTATGTGCTCCAAGATTTTACAGATTGTACATGTCAGGGATATAGGTCTAAAGTTAGATATATCATTTCCGCATCCTCCTTTATGCACAGGAACAACTTTGGCCTTTTTCCACTCCAGAGGTAAAGAGCACGTTGATAGTGATTTGTCAAACATGACGCACAGATATTTAGCTAGCACCTCTGCATATCTTACAAGAAAGATGTTAGGAATGTTGTCAGGCCCTGCTCCTTTTTTTGTGTCCAAGTTTAACAAGAGATTTATGACACCGGCCTCATTGACAATAATCGGTTCCAGGGTACCTTCCGCACTAGTGTCGATGTCTGGAATGTTTCCGTCATCGACAGTGAATACAGACTTGAAATAGCTGTTCACTTTGTCTGCAGTGATCGGGTTAACTTTTTCCGGGGGTGTGTTGCTTTTGTTGTTTTTTGCAGGCTTTAGGTAGCTCCAAAACTTGCTGGGGGAATTTTTAAGAAAATTTGGCAACGTTTTTGTGAAATAGTTGCTCTTCGCTGTTTTGATTTTTGTTTTTAGGTCACTCACAGCAGCAGTCAAATTATTTACTGTTACTGCTCCGGGTTTTCGTTTCATTCTCTTTCGTATTCGCTTTACTTTGCGTTTCGCATGTACTACCTCACGTGTTATCCACGGGTTGTGTTTCCTAATTTTTTTCACTCTAAGAGGTACAAAGGTATTAATACAGTGGTGCATAATTTTTTTAACTGAGACCATAATATTTCAATGGTCGTGGAACTATCATTCGACAATTCTTCGAAGGACGGAAACTTTATAATTAGATAATTTAGTATGCTGGTGTCGTCAGCATATTTAAAATCCGGGTAAGTAATTTTTATGTTCGTTGGTTCTATTTTATCACGAAAGGGGACAGTGCACAAAGTGAGCTTGTGATCAGATATGCCATCCATAACTTCAATCTTTGTTTCATCGGCTGGGAAGTGGTTACTCAAGAATATAAGGTCAAGAATATTTGAAGTTTCTCCCTGGACACGTGTTGGTTGGTTGACTACTTGGTGAAGATTAAATCACAGCATTGTGTCGATAAGGACATCTGAGCATGCGGAATGAAATTTCATGGATTGCCAGTCGATATCAGGAAGGTTAAAATCACCCAACAAGATGAATCTTGCGCTTTGTATGTTTTGTTCAATGTAGTTGTAGAGCGATTGCATGCTATCTTCGCCAGAAGTAGGACTGCGATAGCAGCAGCCCACAATTGTTGTGTGAAGGCCAAATTTTAGTTTCAAAAAGACACCTTCTACACCTTCAACCTCTGGCAGCACAGTGTATTGTATTTCGCGTTTTATCATTAACGCTACTGGTGATATCTGTGATATCTTGAAATGGTGATATCTTGAAATGGTGAAATGGTGATATCTTTAAACCAACATGATGAAATTTGCTTCCCTCATTTTGCGTAATATTTATTAGGGATTCTAATTGCAGGGTTTGACGTATTCAAACCATAATATATGATTATCAAGAATGCCATAGTGAAAGACTTCAGAAATTTTGACTGCCTGGAAAATGCACCTATGTCTAACTCAAGCCTATCTTTATCGATGAAAATTGCGGCCGCCATAGCCGAGGTTCGATTCCGTGGCCTTCAGTTCAGCAGTCATAGGATACAGTAAGTGTACTGCTGGTTGGGAGCTGTAGTGTTGCTTTCAATGGTGGATGCTAATTACTGCAGCTTGTTGCCAACCAGGCATCCCTGCTAGTGCACTGATGGCGTTTGTCACATTCGTAATATACTATGATGTCACATTCCTAATTTATTGCAATATTGAATGATTGCGACATGAGTAGGTTCTGATGTTATGATTGTCCTGTCTTTTATACTCTGTAAGACTGCATACATTTGTCATTTGCCTATAAAGCCTAGCAAGTCACTGTGATATACTTTACATATTATTATACAACAGATGGCTAATTTGAGTGTGCAAATCTTATCTAAGTATACTCTCCATAGTGTTTCGAATGCCTTGAAAAGAGGATTCTGGTCAGAAATTGCTGTTGTGATGAGTTTTTTACGTAAAAATTTTGTGTTTGAAAAATAAATGTACTCTTAATTACCTAGAAAAATGCTGAAAAAGTAAAAAAAAAACTTTTACAGTGACAATGATATGTTCAAGCTTTATGGCGCTAAGGCTGATGTGTTAACCTTATTTATTTTCAACCCCCAGCTGATGTACATTACCTGCTCAAATATTGTCTGTAAAATGCTCTAAACTGTGCAGTGTAGTTGAAAAAATAATTTCGCAGTTTCACATGATTGTTGATATACATTCCACCTATAACAGCCTCCATTAGCAGCACCATACAGGCTATCAACTGGCCTAATTTCTGGTTTGCATAAAGGTAGGCTACTTATAGGACACATACAATACACAAACTTGAGTAGACATTAACATGGAAGCAAAATTATGGCAGTCGGAAGACTTACCAGATGGTTACATATCAAATACATACGGGACAGTAACAGATGGGGCACATACATAACGGATGCTATGAGGAGACAGAAAGTCGGTGGCCAAATTGTTACATCTTGGAGAAATACAGTTTGCGTCCTCACGCTGGCTCGGGGAAATGTGATGACATAAGTCATGACGCTTTTCAATTAATGGCAGTTTCAATATAGCAGTTTGCAATGCATAGAAACATGTTCTTTTGTATGAATAAATAAATGTGAAAAGTTACAGTTAAATGTGAAAATGTGAACAATTGTTATAATTAGTAAGTTCTCATTGGAAGTGGTGTGTGAACTCTACGACTTATTCATTGGGTAAATCACCAACTAATATTGGACACATAGTTGGACACTCATTTTTATTTACTATGGTTGATTGGTGCAGCTGGTCATATAAATAGAAGAGGTGCGGTGCAAATACAAATAAGGGAACAAATAAAACACAAATGGTGTTCGTCTTGTTGCCGCAAGAATGTGAACGAGACAAGACAAACCCATTTATGTTTTGTTTGTTCTTTTGTTTGCACCGAACCTCCTCTATCATATATGAGCAGCTGCACCAATTAAGGATTATTAATAAAAATGAATGGTCGACTAGGCGCCCACTAATGGTCTGTGATTTACCCAATGCTTATTTAGTAGAGTTTAGATTACAAAAACAATACAATCAAACGGCCTATATGTCCGTTGAACATCCGCATATTCGCCCTGGACACCCACAGGACTCCCGATGGACCGCCAATTAGTATGCGCATTTGAGTCCTGCGGATGTCCACTGGACGCCGATCGGCGATTTGCGGACGACCAGTGGACGACCGAGACATCCAGAAGCGGTTGTCCAGTGGACGTCCATCGGTGTTTAAATGCCCAATGGGATGTAGTCCGCTTCGGCTCGCGTTCCGAATGACAGCCGCGTTCATGTAGTTCCACTGCACACAATGTTATACGCCTGCTTACACAGCCATTTGTGAGAGCAATTCGACACAAGCTAACCTTTGGCGAGTCGTGGGAATAGCTGGAGGGCGACGAACGCTCACCTAAAGACGAATACGCCATTTTGGTAGTGAGGTGCACGTAAAACGTGCAACGTTTTCAGAGGCGCAAAACGCGAAGTGACTTTTTAGAAAGCAACAATTAATAAAGCTATCTTGTCGGCGCCTGCAGCGTCTTTTTATAAACAGCATCTAGTACAGAATAGTGTTGTTTTTTTTACTACTTTAACGCAGAAAACACGGACGCATTCATGGCACTATATTCTAGAGCGGTGGCACATGCCCACTTTGCCTCCGTAGCCTTCCCTTCATTGCCAGAGAAAGTTGTTCCGAGTATAGAAGTCTTTGCGTCCATGTGTTTCATAGCACCTCACCTCAAAAGTTTTACTTGACGTAATCTCTGTCGTGAGGTAGCGCATAAAGGGTTCTCTACACTATGACCGCAAATCACTCGTGGAGGCTAGGTGATGGGCGAGAGCTGGAAAGCTCTACAGGAGAGATTGGTGAAGGGCTAAATAGGGTGCATATGGCTGGCATTGAAAAAATATAGGAGGTGCTAAGTCAGCTAACACAAGTTTTTTTGTTTATTATTTAGCCTTGAGTCAAGTATTACAATATGGCAAGGCTAGCTGACTTTCGGTATTTTTAATGTTTCACCACAAAGGGTGTATGCACAACTGCGGAGTGTATGCAAAGGGTGTATGCACAACGCTTATGCAAAACTTGCGCAGGCGTTGAATTGACAAAACTGGACGATTCTGAAGGCTGTCCTGATTGATTCTACACCTTCGCTAGGTGGTGCATGTTGCTTCAAAGTCATCCCTTAGCTTTAGTTATAGGTGATGCTGTGCTGTTCATACGTTGATTCTTAGCCTAGAGAGGTACAAACAAAACCGCAGTCACAGACATGACGTGGGTGTCCCAACTATAGAGACCAAAACTAACCCTGAACCCCAGCGTTTGAACCTCTCGTATACCTACGGGCACGTTTTCGTTGGCCTTCCATTGCTTCGGGACCTTCTTGTAGCCGCCGTTACTTTTTTGGTTCTCTAGTATTTAGCTCTTCGCTCTCGGTGTTTTTGGTGCACCGCTGCCGCTTTGCAGCCATCTATGTTGGTCTAAGTGCTTTGATTTGAGTGGACCAGTGGTGTAATTCATCCAATTCACGTGGCACATTTCTAGGGCTAACTGTTCACTTTTTGTTTTTTACTGGTAGTGGGCTTTCCTCAACTTCTGTGGCACATTCCTTTTTGTGATGTTATTTTGGTTAGTCGTACAGGAAATGATTAGCTAAACAGCGTCGCAGTTAAAATTATCATTGCCAATTTTTGTGAGCCGTGAACTCAAAGCACCCAAGCTTTAGCATTACTAGGTGGATCAACGGCCATATCTAAGTACTTGTTTAAATGATGTCCGCTTGACTGACACTTGCCATGCTCTCCATAACACAAGGAAAGACACACGCACTCACGCACACACACACGCGTAGTACATAACACGAGTGCGCTCTGTCTTCGTCTTCAAACGGCCCGTCGCAAGTGTCAACTATGTATGTAAACCATTTAGCCCCTAATCTGACATTTCTATTTGTGCTCTAGCCAGGCACTATAACCACAAGCTGATGTTTAGAGCGCAGCTTGAGGCCAGACGTTACGTCTCCTCTCGCATTAAAGAAGAGAGGTAAGTTTCGCCAAAGGGTACCTCAGTATATGATGTACTGATGTGCATATAATAAGCAGCATGGCACGCGTAGTTTAGTTGCTTGTAATAGCTTACATATAATGTAAAGGTGAATGTAAGGAACATAATTTGTGCCCTGTTTAGTTAGTAGGGGTGGGGTGGAGGGAGTAATCTTATACTCACCCTTTTCCTCTGCTGCACGCATGCCAATGGTGTTGCATAATAAGTGGGGGAAGTTTTCTGGCACGGACACGTCTAACGTGAATCACGTTTGTATGTAATAGTCTGATTCCGCAAGGACGTCATATTCATCCGAAACATAGTTTATCGCCCATTGCTGAAAGCAGCCCTTTAACACTTTTCACGTATCTATTGAACGGCTTCCCTAATGGAGTTTATTGCTTTACAAATTGACCGTTACAAATTTTTTGAGAATCCACCCGAATATATAGACTCAAAAAAAATTGGAGACTTGCAGCATGCTGTAATTACTTTCTCTTGTTCTGACGAGAATGTTCGAAGCTCAGCAGAGGCATGGCACGGGAACAATAAAGTACGTGGCACGCTGCCCACTATTTTTTTCCTTTTCTGTTTTTTTTTTCAAATCATCCAATGACTGTCAGTTTGTGTGAATTTCGTGGCAATGGGAGTACACGGCATCATTTGTCGGGAGAATAGTTAGCAATCATCGGGTGATATAGAGAATCAACTGTAACTTTATAACCTTCGGCGCGCGTGTTGTCAGGAGCCTCGATTTCATGCGGAGAGTGTTTTCTGACTACGCTGCGCACTGCGTCATCACTGCACACGGTGCATTCGTGTTACAGGGATCCTTTGAGTGTGGCACCAGTACTCAGCTAAAGATATTTTTCACCGAGTGTGAAGCTGATCTGAACGAGTGTACTATAGCTTTAGTAATGATCGTTATGGTTACGCACAAGACAAAAGTGAGAATGCCATTTACTTTAATCGCTGCACTTTGCTCAAGGGGCAAAATGCGCGAATAGATGACGTACAGGCTCGCTCGCATAAGCGATTGCGCCGTTCGTTACGCAAAGCGTTGCGTTCATAACAAAGTGGTGCTAGCCTACGACGTTTTAGTGTGAAGCTGGTTAAGCTCAAGGTAAAACGTTGAGTGTCCGCGAAAAACCCCCGCGCTGTTGCTTATCAGGCACGGTTGCATATCAGTCACGCCCTTCACACACCCACCGCACCGAGTTTGCCCGCTGTGCCAGCTGACCAACGAAAGGCCTACGCTTCTACCACGGATGCCACACGTTAGCACGTTAGTTCGGGCGCTGGAGTAAGGACATCTTTGCATGGTCTGTGACCACTTCGACTCTCCTTGGTCCCCACCAAAGAAACACCTAGTATCGGAAAAAGTCACGCTAAGCCCCTAAGATCAAGCAGTTTCGACATTTGTTAAGATTTACATAACACGTGTAAACTTACTTTCTAACCCTACTTTATTTATTTTTGTTTTTAGTGTGTCATGTACTTATCATTAATGACCCTCGTTCTGGTGATGGTGTCACTGGCAAAATTGTGAGCACAGAAGGACTACTGTACCAGGGAAACAATGAAATAAGTGAAAGCTGATTGCACCTTATTGGCTGTTGTGGACTCTCTACCTTACGCTGCACAATAGCACCTGTAGTTATAGCGTGTTACTGTGAAAAGAACGGGTGCTGCACCAAAGTTAATGTTTGTATTATAAAACTTACTTAAAAGAGACTATGTCTGAATTTCAGTATGCTTGTTATCCTTCTTCGCCCGCGCTTCTGTGCACACTGTGCGTAAGTTTAATATATGTTCAGTTCTTTAGAAAACCGACACCGAAATGTTTTAATTTTTCAGTGTATAAGTATTTACGCAACGCCAACAGAAAGCTGACCCAATCACGTTCTAGTATGCTGCTTTGAGGGAACAACTGCCTTTTGTTGCCAGAGCACGACAGCGCACTGTTTTGAATGAAATGTCTCATACCCGATTTTTTTTCCGGTAAACGATGATGCTGACGACACCAATGAGGACCAGGCAAGAGACCACAGCCACGCTGCCCAAAGAGTTCGCCCACAGTGGGAACTGGTAGCTCCCCATCATGGGAGTGTCGCTCACCACAGGACTGATGACTGTCATCTGGTAGAGATGCGAATAAACGTCGCCACTGAATCGGCTTCAATATGCCAATCCAAGCTTGTAGCTAGTTACGAAATGCCTGGTGTTTATTCGCTAGGTAGTTTAGGGCGTTGCTTCTTTGTATTGTATAATAGTGAACTTTCTATTATTCGTATTGCCACTGACTGTTTTATGTTGTGGTAACAGGAAAATTTATTATTGTCTCAATCTTAAAAAACACTCTAGGCTTGCATCCTACTATAGGCTGTATATGCGACCTTCTTCTTGTTCGCTCGAAATTTTGACCATTGTTGATTCTGCCAATTATACTTAGTTTAGGAATACACCTTTAGAACACTCGTCGTGTAGCAAGTGTGCCAAAGAGTTAGCAGTAAGATGAACAAACCACTACAAAATATAATTTATATGGTGCTCACCAGGAGAAGGAAGGGACAGACGAACCTCCACAGAAACAGGGACGTGCTGCTGACGCGAGTGCCGCGGAGGAACTCAATGTCTCTGGAGACGTTGTGAGGTCCTGCATGTGATTGTAATGTTTCAGTAAAGTCTAACAGCAACAAAGTTTTCTTCGGCTTCAAAAAGGTGGCCATATTTCTATTAAAACGTTTTGTAAGCCGATCCAATTATTTCGTATGTTTCCTTTTGGAAACTTTGTGTTTTCCGTAGAAGTCCTACAGAACCGTTCAGAAATATTATAATAATATAGGAACTGTTTTCAATGTGTAGGAGATTCAATAAAAATTGCTTTGTTTTAAACAGGGAAGCTTGATGTAGCGCTCCATGACACACGGACACGAGAAGGCACAAAGGACATCTGGACAGCCTTGTGTGGTGTTTATATGTGACTTCTCGTGTCCGTATGACGTTGTGTGCTACATGAAAGCTTTTCAAAGGAATCACCATTAAGCCCACTTTGCAACTTTCAAATAGTAAAGCAAAATTAACACCTAAAGCTTCATTCACGACACATCTATGTTATCGATGGCGCAATACAAAACTGAATTAGCTGCTTATGTGCGAGGAAGGCCTCACAATTTTGGATGGTATCAAAAGATGTATGAAAAACAGGACTGAACGGCGGCGTTGCCAATGACGTCCGTTCAAAAAGTAAGTTTTGGTGCTCCTTTCATGAGCACGTTTGTTCTATTGTTCTTAGAAGTTGGTTACCTTTGGCCGGCAGACTTCTTATTCTTATATCTTCACCAGGACTGCCTGGCAAATATTACACAAGGTAACGGTGTATTTTCAGTTATTATATGACCTCATTTATATTGTAGAAAGATGAAGCATTGATTGTTTGAGACATTGAATATGGCATTTGTAGTGCTTGGTGTCTGGCTATGCAGTGCCATGGTAGCAGCTTTATTGGGAAGCGGGCGAAGCTAGATACCGAAGCGATTGCGGCTGCCGTGTCTCGGCAAGGCAGAAGCTAGGGAGTTTTAACCACCTCGAGTCTCTCTTCTTTATTTGGGCAGCAGCTGGTCAAGACCGGCGTGACGCTACAGGTTCAGCGCTGTCAAGGCTGCGGTTGATGTGATATGCTATATTTTATGACACCTCACTAACCGCAACAGTGACGGAGTAGAGTAGACCACATCAAGTCCTCAAAGCCGAACTGCGATAAATCTGAGGGTTAGAAAGAATATCGCGTTGTTTGAAGATGTGATGCGTGTGTCCTCATAGGCGAAATCTTTGTGCCATTGTAGTCAGTGTTCTCCCCAAACTGCGGCATTGGTTGAAAATTACTGGGAAAGGCTCTTACATGGTCACTTAATGCGTATGTTAAGCATACAGCAGATGCTGCAAAAACAGTTGAAAAAAAGAAGAAAATCGATGCCGCAGAAACTAAGCAAAAACTCAGAGAAACGCACCGAGCCTTCTCAGATTCCTATTGGCACGCTTTTCAAGCTGTTTCACTAGGCTTACCAGCATTGCGAAGTTTTGACTTGTTTTGACAGGTGTATTTAGCAAATAACGAAAGCTATTTTCCATAAAAGCGCGTCTAAATGAGCATGAGCAATTAGGCCGCTGAAGTATGTTGCGTAAAATAGAAAAGGTATTGTACAGGTACATGTTTTGAAATAACCCTGCAGCGCTTCTTGAGCAGGATCAGAAAACGCTGCCGATCGGTAGTCGAGGCTCGCGGAAACACGCCTGTCAAATATTATAGCACAGCATGTGACCTAGAATTAGAATCAAATTGTCAAAATCAGCTAAAAACACTTGTTAGGCATTGGAGGCTACATGCTTGAAATCAACGTTTCTGATTCAGCTGCCGCCCAGTACAGAAAACTTCTTGCGTCTTGTGTGGCGAGAGATGAATGCAGCGACTCCATCTGCGCGCCCAGGCTTGTTTTCATGGGAAGGTGTGCTTGACAGTGTCACTAATTCATGCCAATCGTGCATGAAGAGCTGGCGAATGCAGGTATTCAGCCCATATGTGCCTTAAGTCGTGCCATGGTCAGCCCTCTGTCATGCTACTTCTCACAACCGACTTATTCCGGGTACTATTATCCGAACCAGTGGCGCACACTTGATGATAGGCTGTTACATTTTAAGTGCAATGGGGTAGGGCACAATTCTCGATGTTGTCGCTATCATCGACCATCGTCTACTCGTGCACCATACCACCCAGAGGACACTCGATCTTCCCCTTTGCACACCCACGAAGAACCACCAAACATTTAATGCCCGAACCTTGGCCCCACGTTACGACCACTCGCCGTCGCCACAAAACCCATCAATGCTCTCGGTCACGCATGCCAAAACGCTCCCCTTCGCGTTGCCCCGCCATCTCTTCTCGGAAAACTGACCAATGCAGCTCCTGTAGCTGATGCTGCATTGACCGCTCCCCTTCGCGTTTGCCCCGCCATCTCTTCTTGGAAAACTGACCAATGCAGCTCCTGGAGCTGATGCTGCATTGACTTATAGACTCAGGAATCCTATGTTAACTCTGGAAACTCAAGAAATCTTCTTGGAAATAGAAGTAGATGGCGTGCCTGTTTCAGCACTCATCCACGCAGGTGCCGAATATTGGTCATGAGCACCAACCTTTCTCGTCATATCCGCAAAGTCCTTGCGTCCATATAATCACCAGCTGTTCGTGTCACTGACGACGGTACGACTACCGTCCTTGGAATGTGTACTGCACGTGTGAGAATCGGTGACCACCAGACCTCAGTTATCTTTGGTGTTCTAGACGAGTTCCCCCTGACCTCAATGTCGGCCGCAACTTTCTAAGCATTCATTCTGCCCTTATCGACTTTTCTTCTGGTCGTCACAGTTAGAGCTTTCTGCTATGTCTGCACACACTATCGCGCCACCACCCCGTTTATCTGCAGTACAAGTTCACTGATGACCGGGGTACCGAGACTTAGGTTTTCTTTACCACGGACCCAAACTGTACGTGATGGCGACTACCTGATTACCACTTCCTGGGCGTCCTTCAGACGCGACATGTAGCCGTGCCTAACTTGTAAATGCGCGTGTAAACAGAGAGACACGACACTGAAACGACCCCTACGAAGACACGAGGTAGACGCAGACGGTTGGCTCACATGTTGCCTGCAAAAAAGTCACCAGACCGCCTGGTCACACTAGGCTGACGACGGCGACGACTCCTCAAAAGACAGCATTGTCGTCATCGTGTGACATGATGACAGACCGAAAATACCAGCAAAAACGCATCGGCGGACCTGTCATCGGCGTGTAATCGGGAGATCTGCAGCTGAGAGAAAATTTGCCCATGTCTCTGCTTCAAAACTACCACGAAGTAAGTAATCTTGAAAGAGGGTAACAATGCCCTCTCGAAAACTTCCACAGCATTTGAATAGGCGTCTTGCGCACCCACGGAAATCCTTTCTTCGCTACCTTTTGTGTGTCTCCCCACCTCATCCTCGACGCTGTGGAAAATTACGAGGGCTGCACCGCATAGGCGGAAAGGGACAATGACAACAGCAGGAAAATGACTGAAAATGAGTTGTAAGTGTAGAAGGTTAGTCGGTGTCTTCCTGTGGGCCTCCAGTGCGACTAGAGGATTGACCAACAAACTGCTGTGAGCACGACAAGGCGCGCCAGGAGTGTTCAAGAGACCATCAGCAAAACTGTTCGTGTCGTTGCAGTCTGAATTGAACGACGACAAAACAGAAGACACTTACAAAAAAGTCAGAAGGCCGAAATCGGTGTCGTGCCCCTATATTGTAAAGGGCGCCCAACTGTCTCTGCGAACAACGCTTTGATACCTTTGCTGAACTAAGAACGTTGCCCACAACTCCTTGCAGAAGGTATGACGCTGGGTACAATATTACTATTTGACACAGTAAAATTCGCGTTTCTTTGCTACAAAGAAGTAAACATTATTTTAGTACTAACAAGCAAATTTTGTGACCACGGTAGATTAACGCACATTCACGGACAGGGCACACAGGATAGTTCATCCACCATAGGTTTGCCACCAGAAGCACTGCAGGCCGGTTTTTGCAATTTTCAATAAATATATAAAAATATAAAACCAATTTCACGAGAAAAACAGTGTTAGTTCTAGTCGCTTTAAGGAACATTCTTTCCCACCCGTGCAGACTTCTTATTTCATGTTCTGGTCAGTTGTCAGTATCTTTGAAGGATATAGCTCGACGTAAACTCTGTGTTCTCTGTATAACTAAGCTTGGAATGAACAGTGTAAAACCGGTGCCATAAGGGCACTTTTTATCACAATGAGGCAATCTGGATCGCTTTTGTTGATTGCGATCAACTTTATGACAGCTGCTACACGGCCCAGGCTAATCCTGTTCAAGCTTGGGTCAGATGCATTGCACCTTTTGTGTGTCTCCCCACCATCATCCCTCGACGCTGTGGAAAATTACGAGGGCTGCACCGCATAGGCGGAAAGGGACAATGACACTGCATACATTAAGATTCGCATCGACCACCACATAGTTATGGGAGAAGCAGACGAGAAGCAGGCGATCATTGCCTTCCGCGCTTAGTTCAACTCTCACACCGTCGGAGCTGTTGCAGCGTGCCATAAAGCGCCCCTGGCAAAACTTGGGGTACAATTTTTATGGAGCCACTTATCAACAATGATATTTGTACAGAGCTCCTCGAATGTCATAGACTTTGCGTGACACTACAAAACTAATTTTCTTAATATATCGTGCAATAGTGAGTGTGTAAGTGAGAATTTATTCGAAGGCAGAAAGGTCGGCCCAAGCTGATCGTTCAATAGATGTTTTTCTTGCACTTACCAAAGTTGCCGTGTGAGATTCCTAACATTCGGTTTAATTTCTGATGGCTCCCACTCGTAGCTATCCAGTTGCAGGAAAGCGTCAACCGCGTTGAATGCGCCAGAGTTTCACTTTTGGCGCCTTATGTTTTCCAGTCGCTCCTGGCAATGGTCCATTACAGTAAAGAACACTTCATTCGACCACGAGGTTCGTGCACGCTGCGACGTAGTCGAAAGGATTGCGACACTCATAATCAGTTTTGTTCGCGGTGCTGCAACAGCTCCGACGGTGTGAGAGTTGAACTAAGCGCGGAAGGCAATGATCGCCTGCTTCCCGTCTGCTTCTCCCATAACTATGTGTGGTCGATGCGAATCTTAATGTATGCAGTCTTAATCATCATCATCATCATCATCATGTGCAGGACAAAGACCTCTCGCATGTTCCACCAGTCGACTCAATCCTGTGCTTGCTGCTGCAAATTTATATCCCCAAGCTTCTTATACTTATCTGGCCACCTAATTTTCTGTCTACCCTTAACGCTTGCCTTCTCTAGGAATCAAGTTAATTACCCTTAGTGACCAATGCTTATCCTGTCTACGCGGTACATGCCTGGCCCATGTCCATTTACTCTTCTTCATTTCAACTATGATAGCCTTAACCCCAGTTTGTTCTCTAATCCACTCTGCCCTCTTCTCATCTCTTAAGGTTACACTTACCATTTTCCTTTCCATTTCTCGCTGCGTCATCCTCAATTTAGGCTGAGCTCTCTTTGTAAGTGTTCAGGTGTCTGCTCCGTAGCTAAGTACCTGCAAGATGCAGCTGTTATATACATTACTCTTGAGGGATAGTGGTAATCTACCTGTCATGATTTGAGAGTGCTTGCCAAATGTGCTGCACCCCATTCTTATTTTTCTAGTCATTTTGATCTCGTGGTTCAGCTCCGTGATTATTACCTGTCCTAAGTAGACATAGTCCTTTTACAACTTCAAGTACACTATTACCATTTCAAAACGCTGCTCTCTTCCGAGGTTGTT